>ML804541.1:281553-295844 GCA_009831015.1 Picea engelmannii | reverse complement strand
GTGCCAACTCATTAACTACTTGTCTCAACCATGTACCCAACATGTACCTTAACCAAAAGCCCTAATCAATTTCATCATCCAAATATGATTTGTAACTTTGTAATAGACCTGGTGTATATGATCACATACTTGCAAACCTTCCTTAACTTTCACAACAAGAGACTAGCATTTTCATCAATTTTTTCTTGAGTCTCACATGATTAGTTTGGGATTAGTCAACAACCCCAACTTGAAATAATCATAACTATGTACCTATAATGAATAAAGATATGAAAATAATGCAAAATGTTCTTCAGTTTGTTTTATGCAATTCCTCCAAGTGTCATTACTTGGAACCTCTCAGAAAAGGAGTTATAGCAAAAATATCATACCTTGCTTAATTCTATCTTATTCTAGAGAGTGACCTTGTAGAGCGTTCCCCGCACAAAATGTTTGTTGAATGGATCTGAAAATGTTACACAGAATACTAAAGACTGTACTCTAACCAAAACATTTGTTCTTACTGAATTTGGATCTTTTATGAAGAGTTATGACGTTTGTACTTGAAACACATGTTTTAGACTAGTTTAAGGACTAACCACAAACCCTATTTTCCACAGAATGTAACTCCAAAAATACAATGACCCACAAGATGAAATGTTTTCCACAGATACTCGGATATGTTTCCTCAATGGCCTATCAATTTCATGGTCTGAATCATTCTAGAAAAAAATGTATTTCAAAAATGGTGAGATGACCTGTAAATAACATACCTTAGAAAGCGTCATCAAAAGAATTTATCCTCCCTTGAATTCCAACCTTCTTTTCTTCACCTTCCCTCTGAAATTCAACTTAGATATCCTTTGGTTACTTCAGTCACCTATAGATATTCAATATGCTCAAGTGTGATATAAAATGAGAGAGCCTTGCCCCTTATTTATACTCTCATAGTGGCTTCCTTAAAAGCATCTTCTAGGTCACTTTGCCCACTTTCCTTATTTTAGGGTTAACCCACTTCTAATTTCTCGATTAAATTTATTATTTAAATAATTTCTTTTGTATTCAATTTGAATTATAGTACACTCATCACTTCACTTTATTATTTACCTTCTAAAATCTCTTAAACCATTTTGACTACTTTGACCTTTTAGGGCTTCTATATGATATATGAGGGTCCTCCAACTTCGTAAGGCCATAACTCTCAAACCGTGAGGAGTTATGTGACGTTTCACATACCACTAGAAATGGAATGACATGTATTATCCATATAGAATAGTATTACCTAGAAATATACCAAAACGAATACCATTATCCATCAAACAAACTTGGGTCCATTACCCAAACCTCGATTCTCCAACTTCTCATGGCCATAACTCTCTAACCATGAAGAGTTATGTGACGTTCCACATACCACCGGAAATGGAATGACATGTAATATCCATATAGAATAGTATTAATTTAAAATATATTAAAAATCATACCATTATACATGAAGAAACCTTGGGTCCATTACCCAAACCTTTGTGCTACCAGAATTCGCTACCAGACTTTCTTCAAGGGTTGACATCAATGACAACCAACCTTAATCAACAATATCTCCCTTTGGCATTGATGAAAACACTCTGATGCAATAGTGAAATCATTTCATGCAATACTGAAGTCATATCACTCATGCTCCCTCTGGAACTATGCCTATGTCCTCTGCATCTTTGTGACCATTGATCCCCCTGGAATCATGCCTCTGTCCTCTGCATCTGATAAATCTCTCCCACTTTGTCATCAATGGAAAAAGTATATTTCCATCCAAGGTTTCTCCCCCTAACTGAACTATCCTCTTTATGGTGCTTCCTCGTGTACATCTAGGAAATATAAGATAAACATTCAAAAGCATTCATTTTGGAGTAGAAATAACTTTGAGTCTCTGGCGAAGATACTCAAAGGCTTCCCATGGATGTGGTTTTGTAAAGATGTCTGCCACTTGTTATTTTGTGCCCACATACTCAACTCTGATGCTCTTTTCTGCAACATGTTCCCGTTGAAAGTAATACTTGATTGGAATGTGTTTTGTCTTAGAGTGCATCACCGGGTTCTTTGAGATATTGATGGCACTTGTATTATTACAATAGATTGGAATGGGCTCATCATACTCAAACTGTATATCTGTCAGAGTTTGTTTCATCCAAAGAACCTGTGTACAACATGTTGTTGCTGCAATATACTCTGCCTCGGTTGTATATAGATATATTGATGATTGTTTCTCGCTTAACCATGATACTAAACACTCACCCAAGTAGAACATTTCTCCATTGGTACTTTGTTGGAGTGGTGGAACGATTTCAAGCAACACCAAAGGAATCACATGTGTTAGCAGTGTAGACTTTGAATCATCATCTTTGCTTAACTTGCAATTGTTTTTCATGGGAGTAATAACTGGTTTGCATTCTTCCATTCTTAACCTCTTTAGCATTTCTCTGATATATTGGTTTGAGAAATAAAAACTCATTGGTTACTTTGACGTATCTGAAGTCCCATAAAAAAGGATAGTTCTCCAAGTAATGCCATTTCAAATTCATTCTGCATATCCTTTGCAAATTTCTATCTTAACCTGTCATTATAACTACCAAAAATAATATCATCAACATAAACTTCAATTAATAAAATATTATCTTGACTTACCTTGATGTAGAGGTTGTTGTCTGCACTTCCTTTTTTGAACCCTGCCTGCTGTAGATATTTATCCAATCTAGAGTACCATGCTCTAGGAGCCTGTTTTAGACCATACAAGGCCTTCTTTAATTTACACACATAATCTGCGTTCTCTGACAACTGAAATCCTTCTGGTTGTTCAATGTAGACTTCTTTTTCAAGTTCCCCATTCAGAAGAGATGATTTTACATCCATCTGATACACTTTAATATTTTTGGAGCATGCATAAGTTAAAATCAATTAGATTGCTTCTATTCTGGCAACTGGGGAAAATGTCTCTTCAAAGTCGATCCCTTCAACTTGTGCATATCCTTTACATACCAATCTAGCTTTTTTCCTTATAACCTATCCATCTTCATTCAATTTATTCCTGTATACCCACTTTGTTTCGATCACATTCTTATCCTTTAGTCTTGGAACCAATTCCCAAGTGTCATTTTTCTCTATTTGATCCAATTCTTCATCCATGGCCTTGTTCCAAAATTCATCCTTGCTGGCCTCTTCAAAATAGGTTGGTTCAATCGTAGATGTGAGTGCTAGGTGTGTTTGTTCTGGTGAACAAATTCTTCTTCTAGTCTCAAATCATGCGTCTTTGTTTTCGATAATCTGATCTGAAGGATGATTCTTATGTACTTGCCTGCTAGGTGTTTTTGGAATTACTTATTGAACTTGCTCTTATATTTTTGTCGGATCCTCTTCATCTTCCCCTTCTTTTTCATCTTTTGTCTCTTCTTCGTAAAGTTGTTCCATTGATTCATTTTCTTCTTCCTTTAATTCTTGTCTACCTGTTTCATCAATTGTTACGTTGATTCTTTCCACCACTTTGTTCAATCTCAGGTTGTAACACTTGTATGCTTTTCTTGTACTTGAGTAACCAACAAGTAGTCATTTTTCCACACGAGAGTCAACCTTTCCCATTCTTCCATCTTCTCTTTTGATGTAGCATTTGCTTCAAAAAACTCTGAAGTGTTTTACATTTGTCGGTCTTCCTTTCCATAGCTTGTAAGGGGTTTTGTCAGTGTTGTTTCTGAGCATTACTTTGTTTTGAATGTGAATTGTTGTATGCATTGCCTGTGTCCAAAAAATATCTTTCAATTTTGAATCCATTAGCATTGTTCAATCCATTTCATGTACTGTCCTGTAACAACTCCATTTTGTTGAGGTCTCCTAGCAACGGAGAATTGTCTTTTTATTCCATGACTGTTGCAATAGTCCATAAATTCCTCTGAAGTGAACTCTCCTCCATTATCATATCTCAAGCATTTGATTTTTGAATCCATTTCATTTTCAACCATTTCCTTGTAGATCTTGAAGTTTTAAAAGCTTATGACTTGTTCTTGAGAAATCAAATTGCGGTCATTCTTGTATAATCATCAAATAATAACATAAAGTATTTCTCACCTTTTAAGTCCTTTGTTGTAGTTGGTCCAACTAGATCATTATGCACAGTTTCCAGTGGTCTTTTCATTGAATATTCCTTTGATTTGAACATGGTCTTTGTTTTCTTTCCTTGTTGACAATGCTTGCATAAATTGTTGGTTGGTTTCTTGAACTTGAGCATTTCTCTGACTACTTATCTTTTGTTGACTTTGACAAGGTTATCAAAATGTATGTGACCCATTATTTTGTGCCATAGCCAACTTTCATATTCCTTTCCTAGACAACACTTTTCATTTCCAATTTCACTTAACACATATATGTTGCTTGAAGTTCTCGAAGTTGTAACAATCAATTTTCCTGAACATTATTTTCTTATCTCACACTTTTATGAATTAGAAGTAACTTTATGACCTTGGTCACACATTTGACTTACACTTAGAAGATTATGTTTCATATCTTCTACTAGTAGAACATTTTATGCCTTTGTATTCTTGTTCCCAATTCTAATTGTGTCTTTTCCAATGATTTTGGATGAATCATCATTTCTGAAGGAGACTGGTCCATCTCTTTCCTTTCGTAATGTAAGAAACAGGTCTCTATCACTTGTCATGTGTTTTGAACACCCACTGTCAACATACCAACCATGTTTCTTATGCTTAGCTTGTAGAGCGAGTGTGCATTCTTCATTGCTATATTGATCCTGCTTTCTTATCCATGTCATTTTCTGAGGTTCTTGTTTATGACTGTTGTTATTCTATTGTGGTTCTCTAGGAGGGACTGTCATTCTACAATCTTTGGCCATGTGTCCAAAATTGTAACATTTGTAACATTCCACTTTAGTGCTCAAAGATTCAAACTTATTGTAACTTCTTCTCTGTGTTTCACTAGGCCTTCTTCGATAACCCCTTTGTGTATGACTTTCAAAGTTGATTTTGTTCTTTTTGTTAGCTCTACAATTCGCAACTTTATGTCCATAATTATTACATGCATAACATAAACAAAAAAAGATAGTTTGATACTTGGGAGTTGAAGATCTTCTAAAAGGAGGTACTCTTGTTGGCCCTTGACCAAGTTTTGGGACATCCTTGGTCAAGTTTGACCTATTTTGGGACTTCGACAGCCTGTCGAAGACGGAGCGCAAGACGAAGCAGAGATCGCGGGATCTCAACCCTTTTTTGGGATTTGGGAATATGTAATGGGAATGGGATGTCATCCATTGGTTTACCCATGTTTAAGCCTATTTTGTATGTATAAATAGAAGGCTAGGCAATGTAAGAAGTAGTGCACAAGAGTTGTGCAAGTTGGCTAAGTGCTAAGAGTTGGATCTATGTGATCAAGAATTGTAAGGCTTTGTGCATACTATGTGAGACTTGCAAAGCTAAGTGAAAGTCATTGTAAGGGACTGTGAAGGGATTTGTGTTGTAACGCAAGGAAGGAGGATCTAGCGAGCTGTGCATATATCATGTTCTATGTAGAGTAGGGTTTTTTTGGCTCTATGCATGTAGATGACTGATTGAATCTAATAAAGAAGAAGAGTTGGTGGATGTAGCCCCAGGGTGGGGGAGATAGATAGATAGATCTATTTGTGCTTTGTGATTATGATGAATCTGAATGTTATATATGATATAGGTGAATGTGCTTGGTTTTTGAATCTGCCAGATTTGATCCATTTCTTTATGCTAAGTGATTAAATACATTAGATCGAGGTGAATGTTGCGATGCTCTGTTTTCTCTGCGGAGTAGATATTGGTTAACTAAGAATGAACTGATGGTGCTAATTGATCTATTAGGTATTGTAATCACATATCTATGTCCCAGCTAAAGTTGCATACACCTGAGTCCTGCAACCACCTCTAACTCTACCTCAGGTGAGACTTCATCTGCTTCGTAGGTGTTGCCGAAAGGGCTGGTAGTTAGGGTTTTGTTGGTGCACTGTTGTAGCATTGAACCCCAGGTCTTCCCTTGTGCCAAAAAATGGTTCCATTTTTGGGACTTGAAACTGTGATTGCTAGGAACTGAGGAAGAAGAAGCTTTGTGCAAAGATCCGACTTGAAATTGTGAAAGATCTGTGCGTAGATCTGTTTCTCTAGTGCGTAGTACTCTACTTAGTTTGACAAGCTTTGTGCTAAGGAAAAGAAGTTCGATTTGAAGAAAACATGTAAGATCTTAAAGCTTCGTGCCCTGAGAAAGGTAAAAGTGGGAATTTTTTATTAAAAAAAAAGGTAAGATCTGAAAGCTCTAAGCTCTGATAAAGGTAAGAATATTGAAAAGTTCTAGATCTAAAAACATTGTGCTCTGTAGAAGTAAGATAAGCATAAATTTTTGTTTCAACGGTATGGATCTAGGTATGCTTGATAGATTCTATCCTAGCTTGAAAACTAGTGTATTAATAGATGAAAGAAGATTTGATATGAATAGATCTAATAAGAATAGAGAAAAATATGTTATACCTATCCATAGAAAGAATGTTTGGACTAATAAGTGTATGCAGGACCTTAGAAAGAAATTTTTGCAGGTTAGCTACCATGATCCTAGCGCACAGTACAAGAAAAGTTGGGGATCATTTAAAAGAAAGAGAGAATTAACCCTCTATTACAGTTGCAGAAGACCGAGACATCTTGCTAAGGAATACCCTGGGAGAAGACCTAGTTTTATTTGTTACAAAGCTATGGAACATGAAGTATTGGATTGTCCTAGAATGATTGCTAATATTGAAGAAATGAACATGAGATAAGAAAACCCTAAGGAAAATCCAGAAATGGCAGAAACCCAGAAAGACTCAGAGAAAGTATTGCTACAGATGAAAGAAACCCTAAATGACTATCGACATGTTAGATTATCAGAGATCTTCAATGAAAAAGACTTCCTTGTGATGCAGACCCCCTACCTCAGCAGGGTCCATTGACCTCCCGGTCTCTGGATCACTCTCTTCCCTGAGCCAAAATGTCTCTTCGGGCTCCTGCTGGAACCTTTGAACGAATCCACAGGTCCCTTCGTCCTCTGGCACAGGCCTTGAAAAAAACCTATGCACGTGCTCAACTTTCAGCGCTCTTCTCTGTTTTGAACCAACATACCTTTCGCGTTTCAGGGTTTCAGGACTCCTGCATGCGATCTCTCCCAGGCTCCTTGTCCCTCCAACTCCCGGTCATTGAAATGTCGAAAGAGGCTTAATGACTCTGGCTCATACTATTCCTCCGAATGATTTCGGGGTTTCGCAATTTCGCGAGTCGGGACTCCACGTCTCACGACTCCTTCACTCTTGAACTCTTGGTTACCGAAATGCCGAAAAGGGCTTAACAACTCTGGCTCATGCTATTCCTTCAAATTCTTTCGGGGTTTCACGATTTCGTGAATCGAGACTCCACATCTCCCAACTTCTGGCCTCTCGAACACTCGGGTCCCGAAATGCCAAAAAGGGCTTAACGTCAAAGCTCTATCGGCTTTCGTGATTCAGGGAATCACGATGCAAGCATCCCTTGTTCTCTGTCTTTCAAATCCCTGGTTCATGAAATGTCAAAATTTGTCCCTCTGAGAGATCAACGACCCAGTCCTCCTAGAACCGACGACCACAATCTAACTGGATCGACGACTCGAAATATTTCGGGCCTTTTCATGAAACCTTGAACGCTTTCCATGTGTCCTCCTTGATGGACGGTCCTGGTCCTTTCGATGACTTCTATGAAATGTCGACTAGTTGCTACGTGTCCTCCTTGATGAATGGTCCTGGTCCTTTCGCGAATTCTCCTTTCACGATTTTTGGAGACTCTTCACTCTCGGTCTCCCGGTGTCCGAACCCCCGAAATGTGGGTCTCGTCTGTGTTATAGGAACGTTGTTCCTCCTGAACTTCTCAAACTTTCTCAATCTCTAAGGGTATCGACCCTCGTCTTTTCCTTCAAAGGGAAACTTGGTGCCCTCTTGGCAGCCTCCTGCTCAAGCACTCCTTGCTGAGCCAACATAGTATTCTGCAACTTTGTGAGCGTCTTTCCTGTGACACTTCTCCTTCTTCTCAGAACCCGAAAGATTTCTCTGGTGCACTCTATGCACTCACTTGATGCCCTCTTAGCAGAGCTCTATAGAACCTTTAGTAGTTCTGTCTTCCCTGAACTCGAAACAGAGTTCCTTCCTGTGCACTCCTTGCACCTCTACTAATGAAGGTTCAACGCTATCCCTCTTGAGATTTCCTGAGGTTGTCTCACCTCTATCAACACACACCTTGCAGACTATGTGCACTCCTTTCACTTGGAAACTCCAAGATGGAAAGAAATTGAAACTTCTGAATTACTTCACCAGTTATGCATTTAAACATGAAATGCATAAAAACATGTAAACATCAAACACACAGTATGCAGGAAAAACTGCTTTCTATTAATCTGTATGTCTATACAAATGTTTACAAAGATTGGACTATAACAAGTCTCAGCTCTCTCTTGAGACCTCTTTGCTCTGGTCTCTCCTCCTAACTCTATACTCTAATTTCTTCCTATTACAAAATGAGGGCTCCCACGAGCTTATCCTCAACCACCACCTCTAAGCTATCGCTATCACAGAGAGGCTCCTACGACTACGACTAAATTACACAAAAGGAAGTCGCAGACCTGAATGATCTGGACTTAGCTGTAGGTAACCATTAAAGGAAACCTCAACCACTACCTGTACAAAGGCATGATCTGGTCTCTATCAACCTTACAACATTAAATTCAAATTCAAATTTTGGAAAACGAGAGGGTTGCGCCTCTCCCTTTCATGAATGCGCACTGGATGTGTTGGCTGGCTGGTGCTTATGCTGAGTTGGAGCGATGCTCCTGCATCATACTCCTCAACTGGAAAAATCATGATCTCTTTCCCATGAGCTCCTCTTATCTAGTGTTGAAATCCACCTGGATCCCAAAATTTCCCTTGGAGCTGTCCTCCGACTCCTCTGCAGCTATGATTTTTTTTTTCTCCTGCTTCTTCTTCCCTACTGCTCTTGTAGGCTCCCTTCTACTCAGCCTCTCGTTGCTGGCAGTCTCTGCTGCTGAACTTGACATCATCCTTATGATTTCTTCAATTACTTCGTCTAGATTCCCCAGTGGCTGGCTCTCCTTATGCAGTCTCCTCAGCTACAATTCTTCCCTGCAAATGGGTCGATTAACTAGATCTCCCATGCCATATTTTTCCTGTGTGGCCTCAACTTGCCATCCTACTGCAAAATTAAGCTCTACAGTCTTATTTTCTTGTCTGACCTACTGTTCAGTCACCTTCTCTGACAAATTAGATTTTTCCATTTCCCCTTGTGCTGGTTGAATTCCAGCTTCCTCCAACTTCTCCTTAGACTAGAATTCTCCTTCATCTTCTACTGCACGCCTCGACACTGCAGTTATCATTTTTTCAACTCACTGGCTGAAAATTCTGAGCGATTCCTCGGAATGCTTCTCTGCTAACATCTGCATGAATGTCTCCTCATGGCAACCATATACTGGCTCTCGATTGTTCAACCAATCCTCCAACATCTCTAACTCCATTTCCCATGGAGTGAGCATCTTACTTGCATGCTCCTCTTCTGTTGGGGCAAACATTAGTGTCTGCTCCTCCTCTCCCTCTATGACAGTCACTGTTGGCTGTCCTTCTTCTGTTGTTTCTTTTGCAACACATACTCTAGCCTCAACTGGGCTGCTTGGTAGGAATACTTCAATTCCCCCAATGATCAGAATGTATTTATGACCTTCCTTCATCAACACTCCTTGCTAATATGAACTCTCCTCTAAGTTCATGAAACTTTCACATAGCCTCATCTTTTCCCCCTTTCCCACTTGGCATCTTGGGAATTTTCTACTACCCATCTGGCAGTGTATGAGACTGACTGGTCCCATCTCATTTCCCACCTGGAAATCTGAACTTTCACCACTGCCCCCTTGGCAGTATGTGAGACCTTCTGCTGATATCTTCCCATTGCCCACCTGGCAACTCGAAAGTTCACTTTTTCCCACCTGGCAGTTTATGAGATCGATTGATCCCATCTCCATCAACACTCCTTGCTGACCCGAACTCATCCCGGAGTTCATGAGACTTTTAGATAGTCTCATCTGCTCTCTCTTGCCCACTTGGCAATATGGGATTTCTGCCCTGCCCACCTGGCATTTTACGAGATCTTCAGCTAATCTCATACCATTTCCCTCCTAGCAATATGATTTTCCACCGCTGTCCTCCTGACAGTCTATGAGATCCTCCAATGATCTCATTTCATTGCCCACCTAGCAATTGGAAAATTCATCTCTACCCTTCTGGCAGTTTATGAGACATGAAACTGATCTCTCTTCCTCATCACTGAGGGTTTCTCCAACTTCTGGCTCACAGATGAAAACCATCTCTGTGTCACTGAGGATTTCAGCATACCTCAGCCATATTTTCAACAACCTTTGCTGTATTTTGGCTAACAACTCCTTGACTGGCCACTTCACCTTCTTTTTCATGGGCCATTCATACACCCATTGTGTTCTTTCACTCTGTTGCATTCGAACTGCAAGTTCCTCCATCCTCGCTCTTATCTCAGTGAGTTCTTTATCCATCTCATCTTTTCTCTGCTGCTGCTGGTTCTTCTTTCCACCATGTCCATGGCCTTCAGTAGCCATCTTGCTGTTCTTGTCTTCCCTCCTAGAAAACTTGTTGTTGTCACTCTGCAACTGTGAGTGCTTCCAGCCTTTCCTTACAGTCCTCCTGACTGTTTATTGACTGCTGCACACCTTGAAACAATCATCACAGAGCTTCAACACTCTGTCTTCCTTTTCCTCTAGCTCCCTCTGCCTGCAATATACAAACAAAATTAGGCTCTGATACCACTTGATGCAGGCCCCCTACCTCAGCAGGGTCCACTGACCTCCCGGTCTCTGAATCACTCTCTTCCCTGAGCCAAAATGGCTTTTTGAGATCCTATTAGAACCCTTTGAATGAATCCACAAGTCCCTTCGTCCTCTGGCACAAGCCTTGAAAAAAACCTATGCACGCGCTCAACTTTCAACACTCTTCTTTGTTTTAAACCAACATACCTTTCGCGTTTCGGGGTTTCGGGACTCCTGCATGTGATCTCTCCCAGGCTCCTTGTCCCTCCAACTCCCGGTTGCTGAAATGCCGAAAAGGGCTTAACGACTCTGGCTCATGTTATTCCTTTGAATGCTTTCAGGCTTTTGCGATTTCGCGAGTTAGGACTCCACGTCTCCCAACTCCTGGCCTCTTGAACACTCGAGTCCTGAAATGCCGAAAATGGCTTAACGTCAAACTGCTACTAGCTTTTGCGATTCAGGGAATCGCGATGCAAGTGTTCCCCCTATTCTCTGTCTTTCAAATTCCTGGTTCATGAAATGCCAAAATCTCTCCCTATGAGAGATCAACGGCCCAGTCCTCCTGGAACCAACGACCATGATCTAATTGGATCGACGACTCGAAATATTTTGGGCCTTTTCTTGAAACCTTGACTGCTTTCCACTTTTCCTCTTTGATGGACTGTCCTGGTCCTTTCAACGAATTCTACGAAACGCTGACCAGTTTCCACGTGTCCTCCTTGATGGACGGTCCTGGTCCTTTCACGATTTTTGGATACTCTTCACTCTCGGTCTCCCGGTGTCCAAATCCACGAAATGTGGGTCTCGTCTATGTTATAGGAATGTTGTTCCTCCTAAGATTCTCAAACTTGTTCAATCTCTAAGGGTCTCAACCCTTGTCTTTTCCTTCAAAGGGAAACTTGGTGCCCTCTTGGCAGCCTCCTGCTCAAGCACTCCTTGCCGAGCCAACAGAGTATTCTGCAACTCTGTGAGCGTCTTTCCTGTGACACTTCTCCTTCTTCTCAGAACCCAAAAGAGTTCTCTGGTGCACTCTATACACTCGCTTGATGCCCTCTTGGCAGAGCTCTACAAAATCTTCAGTAATTCTGTCTTCCCTGAACTCGAAACAAAGTTCCTTCCTGTGCACTCCTTGCACCTCTGCTGATGAAGGTTCAACGCTATCCCTCTTGAGCTTTCCTGAGGTTGTATCACCTCTGTCAACGCACACCTTGTGGACTATGTGCACTCCTTGCACTTGGAAACTCCAAGACGGGAAGAAATTGAAACTTCTGAATTACTTCACCAGTTATGCATTTAAACATGAAATGCATAAAAACATGTAAACATAAAACACACAGTATGCAGGAAAAACTGCTTTCTATTAATCTATATGTCTAAAAAAATGTTTACAAAGACTGGACTGTAACAAGTCTCATCTCTCTCTCGAGACCTCTCTGCTCTGGTCTCTCCTCCTAACTCTCTACTCTAATTTCTTCCTATTACAAAATGAGGGCTCCCATGAGATTATCCTCAACCACCACCTCTAATCTATCACTATCATAGAGTGGCTCCTACGGCTACAACTACATTACACAAAAGGAAGTCACAAACCTGACTGATCTGGACTTAGCTACAGGTAACCATTAAAGGAAACCTCAACCACTACATGTACAAAGGCATGATCTGGTCTCTATCAGCCTTACAACATTAAATTCAAATTCAAATTTTGGAAAACGAGAGGGTTGCGCCTCTCCTTTTCATGAATGCGTGCTGGATGTGTTGGACGGCTGGCGCTTATGCTGAGTTGGAGCAATGCTCCTGCATCACCTTAAATAAAGAATAAGAGACTTCGACATTGACTATGTTCTAGATGAGGAAACACAATTGAATATCATGACAGAGAGAACTTGGGAAGCTATAGGGGGGTCTGCTATGATTCCTTCCTTAGGAGGAATAGGACTATTCAAAGGAAAGTTGATAAACCTATGTCGAAAGATCACCCGGATACCTATTAATGTCAATGGAACTTCAGCAGAGGAAGATTTTGAGATTATTAAATTTATTGAGAACAATGCCCCATTTACCATGCTACTAGGAACACCTTTGATTTAAAGAGATCAGGCCAGAAGGAAAGAAGAAGAAGAAGTTTTAGAGTAGAAGAAGCAAGAGTTAAAATAATTCATGACTCGAAGGATCACACACTTGATTGAAGAACAAAAGAACTGATCGAAGCTATTTAGCACCGAAGACCTAGATGTCGAAGTTGCAAGAACACTGGAAGACCCACAAAAGATTGAAGTACCTATTCCAGATAAAGAAGAAGGATCACCCTTGAATCTTAGGAAAGAATCCCAGCAATGTGAAGTACCTATGCCAAAAGAAGATATGAATCAAAATGGAAAAAGGCCTACCAAAACGAAGCTCACTGGGAAGAAGGCTAGAAAGCTAAGTAAGAAGAGAGCTAAGATCGACAAGTTGTAGAAGGTTCTAGAGGAAACCCTGTAGAAAGGAAATTTGCAAAATTGGAGCTTCGTCGGGATATCAGAACAATGACACATGGCACTTCACCATGACGAAGCAATATAGTCGTTGGGGACATTATAACCATTAGACCAATGCTCCGAATGGGTAGAGAGACATTTATGGACAAACAACTCACCATCCGACCATTGGGACCACGCCATAACAGACATAACACAATTAATGAAGGCTTCATACCCGTTGTCGAGTTACATATTTATCCCGTCGCACCATGCACCGAGAACACTTTTGACAATTGATAATTTGAGCCCAAAGACTAAGTTGATTTTGCACAGTGATCATCGCGCTCTTACTCTTTGTCCCATTACTGTGTCTAAGTTACCTTTCAAACCTGAGATTGTTAAACCTGAGTGTGTATGTTGGACGAGTCGAGCGCTACCAAGAAAATTGTTGAAGAAGTTATGATTGACCTCATGACTGAGAGAGTCATGTCGATGTCTACAAGTGTACAAGCATTGTCGATGAGAGGACTGCCAACCTCTCTATCTACTTCTCACGGAGCCGAACCATCTCGACCATCTGATGAAAAGCGAGCCAAGCATGGGGATGATCTAGCGAATTCCAAATTGATCTCGAGTATATTACCTACCTATATTCCACCTCTAAGCAGCACAGTAAATCGAGACAGTGTGCCCCGGGATTTAAAATACACCTTGGTTACGGTGTACCTCCCAAAGGGGATATGCATAATTTGTGCATACCAAGATAAAATTGAAGCGTTGAAGTTTAGTGACTTCAAACTTGGAGACTGTTGAGTCCATTTTTGTGCTTCCACAAACCATCCTTTTTCCTCTTTATTTGTCATTTTTCCTTCACTTTATCCCATATTTCTCATAGAATAGCCTATCCAAGGTATATTTGTCATCTTTTAACTTCAGAATTGAATTTTC
>ML804541.1:258681-281453 GCA_009831015.1 Picea engelmannii | reverse complement strand
AGAATCAGTCTTTGGGTTATCTCCATAAAAGATAAAACTATCTCTAAAATCCATATACTTTGGACATGCCTCTAAGTCTTACAAACACCGGATTGATAATAAATGCACTCTAATTTACTTAGGTAGACCAAGAGCTCAACAGAGACCACAAAGTCTATAACATTCTCTCCCTACATAAGTACCTGACCAAAACTAAGGGGAAGAATTCGAAGATAATCCCCTAGTCGTGGACTATGAACCTCGCGCAGTCCACCTTGCTGAACGTCATGAATATTCCTCACTTCAGACAACACCAGGAGGTTAATGCATGTGTCAAGATGTTGTTGTCTTGTTACCATGGAGGCTATTTGTGGCTAAACTATCGTATAACATTTGATCTGACACTGATCAATTGGATCACGGGCTTGAGTATGCAAGGACCTGACCCATAAGTGTTTTACTCAGAAAAATCCATGGATCACACTCTAGCATAGAAGATCAAAGACACATATGGAGATATTGAGAAGGGCACGTGAGGCTACAAGGTAGCTTCTATCCAGAGTGGCGTAGCGTGCCTTGCTTGTCAATTGATTGCAGGGAAGTTAGTACTAAGAAACCGCCCTACCCAAGTTACCAGTTTTGTAGTTGACCTCACAGGGAAGTGCGCAGAGGGCCTTCAGATGAATTGGACGAAGTACTTGGTGAACCAGTTGGAACTCGACTGTAGAGAAGCACAATATCAAGGATATGAATTTCATTTCAGCTGGCTCTTGATACTTATAGATTTTATCGCCTAGAAGATGCTAGAAGGTACAACCTTCCCAGACATCGAGCCTTTTGAAGCACTGGCCACAAAGTTTAGTACAATGTGGTACTCAAGTGACATGAATAAACAGTGGCAGTCAAATGTTGTTTTTCATACCTACTACAATCAGTTGAAGGTAGCCATACCGTCTAAGCCTCACATGACTCCGAACACTCTACACTGGTTCAGGCCTCTAATGAAGTTCAACGTAGATCAACATTTTACTTACATCACAATGCACATTGACGAACACAAGCAACAACTTCAGTCCTACTACAAGATGACGAAGGAGGACTTGGAGGGGATCACCAAGGATTGGTCAATGGACCTCCTTGTTCCAGCAGACCCTGTGGAGATATCAGACATTGATATGCCAAAAACTTCATAGGATACACCCGGACCTAGCAGGGTAAAGAAAACTGAAGAGGTCCAAGAATTAGACAACACATTCGTGAAGATTGCCTCCATCTCACCAGAGCAAGGAGGTGATGGCGAAGAGTTAGGTGACAAAGAAGTAGAACATAATCAAGGAGACGAGGTTGATCCCCTGAAGAAGAGGAAAGGTTCACCTCTGAAACCTTCCTCCCGGAAGAAAGTGAAGGCCACCATGAGCAAGATGCAGACCATCCTGTCCTCAAATGACTTTGACTTCCTCATAGTAGCCCTGCAAGATGCTTCGCTGGAAATAGCAGAGAAAAAATATTCAAAGAAAGAGGATATGTATGATCGAATTGAGACTGAACTCCGAGGGGTACAGTAGGCCCTATAGTCCAGCCGCGCAGTCTCCACTACATCGGGAGAGCTAGAATTGGGAGATGAGCTAGCTCAACTCCACCGCTTAGCCGATACAGTCGAAGCTCACCTTCGACGAGCATTGGAAGAAACACAACAAGCCACCCAAGCTTTTACATAGGTACAAGGAGTACTGTTCAAGCAACGCAGTGCTGCAGAACAAGAAAAGATTTCTCTCCAAGCAAAGTTTGATGAAGAAAAAGAACAACTATATCAAGAAAAGGAATAGTTGCTCGTGGAGAAAATTGAAGTAAAAGAAGCGGTCAACAGAGCACTTCTCTCTATGGAAGTCATAGAAATCAAGGCAGAAGACCAAGTTACACAGTAGGTGAACTAGCTCGTAGAAGCCATCCAACAACTATAGCAATGCATAGCAGATTTGGAGCTACGAACTGTACTTGAGACCCCACAAGATGTAAGAGACCAAAGGGAAGCAACTGTCCAGAGCGCAGTTGAAAGGTTAAAGGATCTTACCCTAGAATACAATAATTTTACCGATCATAATGCCCAAACCTATGAACAACTCACAAAGAACCCATAATTGAAGGCACTGGAGTCACATCTCCAAGAGGCGAATTATTAAGATGAAAAGATACAGGCGCAACTGAAGTCCTTGTAATTTGTGGAAAGAATGAAGCGCTCCCAAGAACAACGCACTGCACAACAAAAAATCCATACTATCCAAAGCAGAGTTATGGAGGTAACTGAGAAGCTCCAACCTGTGCAAGATAAGGCCTATCAATTGTTCATAGAAGTAGAAGGCCAAGGAGTAGAACTAGAGTAGGTTGTCACTACAGCTGAACAACGTCTAGAGGGAACTATTAATGATGCAGTCATCCAATAGTTCGTTGAACAGGAGGCCATAACACAACAACAAGTCGAATCAGCTCGAGCCAAGCTCGAGGCATTCGAAGTAGAGCTAGTCAGACCAGAGTGACTTAGGACGAGTCACAGGTGAGTGTTGGGGTCCTGTTGGCCCTTGAACAAGTTTTGGGAGATCCTTGGTCAAGTTTGACCTATTTTGGGACTTCGACAACCTGTCGAATACATAGCACAAGATGAAGCAGATATCGTGGGATCTCAACCCCTTTTTGGGTCCTTTTTTTGGATTTGGGAATATGTAACGGGAATGGGACGTCGACTCATGGGTTTACCCATGTTTAGGCCTATTTTGTATGTATAAATAGAAGTCTAGGAAATGTAATAAGTAGTGCGCAAGAGTTGTGCAAGTTTGCTAAGTGCTAAGAGTTGGATCTATGTGATCAAGATAAGGTTTCGTGCATACTATGTGAGACTTGCAGAGCTAAGTTCAAGTCATTGTAAGGGACTGTGAAGGTCTTTGTGTTGTAACGCAAGGAAGGAGGATCTAGCGAGTTGCGCATATCTCATGTCCTATGCAGAGTAGGGTTTTTGTGGCTCTGTGCATGTAGATGTTGAAGCTAATAAATAAGAAGAGTTGATGGACATAGCCCCAGGGTGGGGGTGAACCACATAAATACTGTGTTATTATTCTTTGTGTGATGTTCTGATGCATTTATGTGTTATTTTCTAAGTGCTTGATAGAGATACATAGATAGATCTATTTATGATTTGTTCTTATGATGAATCTAGATGTTAGATCTGAAATAGGTGAATGTGCTTAGTTCTTGAATCTTCCATATCTGATCTATTTCTTTATGCTAAGTTCTTAAATACATTGGATCAGGGTGAATGCTATGATGCTCTGTTTTCTCTGCGAAGTAGATATTGGTTAACTAATAACGAACTGACAATGCTAAGTGATCTATTAAGTATTGTAATCACAGATCCGTGTCCCAGCTAAGGTTGCAGACACCTGAGTCCTGCAACAACCCCTACCTCTACCTCGGGTGAGACTTCATCTGCTTCGTAGGTGTTGCCAAAAGGGCCAACAGTTAGGGTTTTGTTGGTGTGTTGTTGTAGCGTTGAACCTTGGATCTGCCCCTGTGCCAACAACTCTTATGAATTCTTCTTCTTCCTGAGGCCTATGTGTCTATTGTTGATTCTGAAATTTGAATCTTCTAGGTGGAGGAGTTTCCCTGTAATCTTCCTTGTAGATTTTCCTATCCACCTTGATTGTTTCTGCAAAGATTTTTATATATCTTTCTTGCTCTGTTGTTTTGGAGCTTGATTCTTTTTCTGTCTGATTGTATCCAAGTCTGGAATTTTCATGATGAGAGTTTTGACTGCTGATAATGTCATCCAAAACTTTTGAGTTGTTCTGCATATTTTTCTTTTGAAGATCCTTTCTTAATGTGAAAATATCTGCTTCCAAATTTCCAATGATCTTGTCCTTCTCTTCTAGTTTTTCTTTGAGTGCTTCTTCAATTATTTTATCTTCTTCTATTTGAACCTTCAAATTTGTGTTGATTTGTTCTAGTTCTTGAGTGTCTTCTTTCTTGTCTAGTTTTTCTTGTAGTTTCTTATTTTTCTTCTTTTCTCTTATGATAACTTCTATGGAACACATTAATTCCTCTCGGTAGTCAACTTCTGCCTCTTCAATTTCTTCTTCCACTTCTTCATATTCTTCTTCGAAGTATTTTTTATCAAAGTCTTATACTTCCATGAATATAACTCTTTATGTCTCACTGTCACTGACTACATCTTCATCTGATGATGAGATGTCTTCTTTGGTGCATAAGATTTTTTTGAAAAATTTCTTTGTGGTTCTTTTTCCTTTATATGTTTGTTTTCCTTTTGAGTAACCTTCATCATTTATATTTTTCTTATAAGGAAATTTGTTAGAAAAATGACCAATACCATCACAATTAAAACAAATTAAAGGAAGCTTACCTCTATACCTACTGTTGGTTCCCTTGTTCAGTCTTTTGACAAAGTTGGCCACTTCTTCTTCATCTTTCGAGACGTCACTGCTGCTGCTATGTTCTTCTTTTTTCTTTCCCTTTCGCTTTGAATTTTTGGATGCTTCTTTTATATTTGGATTTTCCTGTTTAGTTCTCATTTCATATGCTGTGAAGATTCCATGTAATTCGTCCATGCTTATTGATTTTAGATCTGATCATTCTTCTAGTGCTGATATCTTAGGGTCAAATCTCATAGGAAGAAATCTTAGTACTTTTTGAACAATTACAGATTCTTTGATTTATTATCCCAATCCTATGATTGCATTTACTGTTTCATCAACTCATAAAAATTAAGCTACAATATTCTCATCGTCCTTCATCTTAAGTTGTTTGAACTGACCTCTGTAATTTTGAAGTGTTGCTTCTTTGACTTTCGAATCTCCTTCATAAATATTTTGAAGTTTGTCCCAAATCTCTTTAGCATATTTACAATGTACAACTTTGGTGAATATCGTTTCACCAAGACCATTTAGAAGTGAATTTTTGGATTTGGAATTATTCTAACCAAGTTTCACTGCTTTGTCATTTGTTAGCGGAATTGTTGGTGCTGTGTATCAATCTACAATTGATTGCCAAATTTCAAATCCATCTGCCTGTATATATGCTTTCATCCTTATGCTCCAAAATGCATACTTTTGTCCATTGAACTATGGTATTCCATTTTTATACAAGTTGTTTCTCTCCATGATCTACCTTTCAGTGGTTAAACTTAATTCTGAAGGAACCTGCTCTAATACCAATTGTTGGATTACTGAGAGAGGGGGTGAATCAATAATAGAGAAATTTAATCATTTTTAACCATATAATCCAAGTGCTATATCAATGTAACATTATCATCCAATAACTGTAGAGTAAATAAAAACGAACAAATGAACAATCATACACATACATAGTACACCCATGTTTTACGTGGAAACCCAAAGCAGGAGAAAACCACATAACGCTTTTTCTTATATGTCTTGAAGAATTACATTCATTGGAAGCATGCACTTCCTTTGTTTTCCAGCTGCAACTAGAAGGATGATCCAACCCCCTTTTTTCTTAGGCTACAAACTAAGGGAAGCTTCAACTCCCCTATTCTCTGGCTACAACCAGAAGGAGGCTACAACCCCTTATGTTCTCCGGCTACAACCAGAAGGTGGCTACAACCACCTGTCCTTGCCTCGTCCAAACACCCTGAAGTAGAAGTAGAATGATGGAACCACTGTCACATTATCACTGTGATATATACCACTGTAAACCTATACCAATAAAACTGAACCATGCATCAACCTGTACCTCAACCTGTAATCAACTTGTACAATAAACAAGTGCATCAACCATGCACCAACCTATACCAAACAACCTATAATAAACCCATACCATAAACAAGTGCATCAAACCATATACCAAGTATGTACCAATCATGTTTCAACTACTCATCAATATGTACCAACATCATCAACTATACACCTCATGTATGTGGGAGCTCATCAACTACTTGTCTCAACCATGTACCCAACATGTACCTTAACCAAAATCCCTCATCAATTTCATCATCCAAATATGATTTTTAACTCTATATTAGACCTGGTGTATATGATCACATACCTGCAAACCTTCCTTGACTTTCACAACAAGAGACTAGCATTTTCATCAAACGTTTCGTTAGTCTCACATGACTAGTTTGGGATTAATCAACAACCCTAACTGGAAATAATCATAGCTATGTACCTGTAATGAATAAAGATCTGAAAATAGTACAAAATGTTCTTCAATTTTTTTTATGCAATTTCTCCAGGTGTTACTACTTGGAACCTCTCAGAAAATAAGTTATAGAAAAAATGGCATACCTTGCTTAATTCTGGATTATTCTAGAGAGAGACCTTGTAGAGTGTGCCCCGCACGGAATATTTGTTGAATAGATCTGAAAATGTTACAAAGAATACTACAGACTTTAATATAACCAACACATTTGATCTTATGGAATGTGGATCTGTTATGAAGAAGTTATGATGTTTTTACCTGAAACACCTGTTTTACACTAGCTTCAGGACTAGCCACAAACCCTATTTTCCAGGGAGTGTAACTCCAAAAATACAACGAAACACAAGCTAGAATTTTTACCACAGATACTTGGATATGTTTCCTCAATGGAATATCAATTTCACGTTCATAATCATTCTATAAAAATGTTTATTGACAAAATGGTGAGATGACCTGTAAATAACATACCTTAGAAAGCATCATCAAAATAATTTATCCTCCCTTGAATTCCAACCTTCGTTTCTTCACCTTCCCTCTGAAATTTGTCTTAGATATCCTTTGTCACCTATAGATATTCAATATTCTCATGTTTGATATAAAATGAGAGAGCCTTGCCTCTTATTTATACTCTCCAAGTAGCTTCCTTCAAAGGCATCTTTTAGGTCACTTTGCCCACTTTCCTTATTTTAGGGTTAACCCACTTCTAATTTCTTGATTAAATTTATTATTTAAATATGTTTTTTTTATGTTTACTTTGAATTATAGTACACTCGTCACTTGAATTTATTACTTACCTTCTAAAATCTCTTAAACCACTTTGACTACTTTGACCTTTTGGGGCTTCTAGATGACATATGAGGGTCCTCCAACTTTGTAAGGCCATAACTCTCAAACTGTGAGAAGTTATGTGGTGTTCCACATACCACAAGAAATGGAATGACATTTATTATATATATATATATATATATATATAATAGTATTACCTGAAAATAGGTCAAAAACCATACCATTATCCATCAAACAAACTTGGGTCCATTACCCAAACTTCGGTTCTCCAACTTCTCATGGCCATAACTCTCTAACTGTGAGGAGTTATGTGATGTTCCACATACCAATGGAAATGGAATGACATGTACTATCCCTATAGAATAATATTACCTTTAAATATATTAAAACTCACACCATTATACATGAAACAACCTTGGGTCCATTACCCAAACCTTTGTGCTACCAAAATTCACTACCAGACATTCTTCAAGGGTTGACATCAATGACAACCAACCTTAATCAACAGTATGAAAATTATGATCGATTTGTATGGTGAGAATAATTTTGTAACTAGAGAATCCATGATGTAGAAATAAGCATCGCTCTCGAGGGTGCCAGTAACAACAGAGGACTACTTAGTGAAAGGTTTCCTAGAACAAGTGGGGAGGAATGTGAAAAGAGCTCTTACTTGAAGGTATCGATAGCTATGCAATCCCAAGGGTCTTCAACTGGAATTGGAAACTAAAACAATTTCTATTGTATGACCCACCCTAATGTGATAATGATTAGATTTTGAACATCACAAGGGAAGCTAAAGAAGAGAGCAATTCCATGAATCTCTTTTTATAGTATGGAGTTCACATAAATAATGGGGATGGGAACAAAGATACAAGAACAATCCTAAAAAAAATGTGTTGATTTCGATAGGAGTGAAGAAGCAAAAGTGGGGGGTGAGAGGGTCCTTGAAATCAACTAGGGATAAGTTAGGTATTAAATTTTAATGGACAAGTATTTTGATAATGGTAATCAAGTTCTCGTCAATGAGGATGAGACTCAAGACTTCCCTTGGGTAGAGCATAAATGATGGCTAATGAAGGAACACTCAAGAAATTATTCAAAACCAGTAAGACATAATATGGCATGATCTCAAGGGACAAGTATATATGTTGAATGTCTGTTGATTATAACCGAGGGTAAGTGGAGATAATGGATGACTAGTTGATCAACAATACTTTGGGAATAATAGTGATGAGTATTTGGATACATGAGGGGTTGTAAACAACTAGAATGATTGTTGGCATAAGTAACTTAGTGTAGATTGCTTCGAATAAGGGTGGCAAGGACTATCGCTTGTTTTGAAAGAAACACCATTGGACAAGATGGTAAGAGTGTTGATGTTTCCATCATTTTTGGGGTTTTTGAAGAAAACAAATTGGCGTTTTTTATGTTTTCAGTTATTAATGAATAAATGAATCTAGATATTTTATTAAAAAGGATACGGGTTCCCTAAACATGTGACTAAACAACTCTTCCATGTGTGGCTAGAGGAGTGATAGAGAAAAAAGTCAGGGCCCCTAATGTGGGTCTCCTTGGAGAATAAACAAGTGATGAAGTGGCATTTATATGGTCTATCGGTCATGGAGGAGACAAGAGGATAATTAAGTGAATAAATATCAAACAATATTAATGGAGCAAGATGGAAATATCTACAATACAATACACCAACTCAAACATTATCATTATCAAGACAAATATTTATACATGTGCAAGAGCTATCACATGAAATGATCAACTCCTATAATCACTCAATAATCTCTCAACAATTCACTCAACTAATATTATCTCACTCTCAAAATATACCTTCGAGATATAAAAGTACTAACAACAATTAGGTCTAGAATAAATCAAATGAATCATTAACCCAACGTTTCTTCCCCATAATGATGATTTGGAAAGATTCTAGGATCAACTCTAAATTTGTAGAACTAGTTCTTTGGTAGTGCCTTCGTGAAAATATCTACAACCTGCTATTATGTACCACAATACATAATCTCAATCACACCTTGTTGAATCAAATGTCGAACAAAATGATATCGAGTATCAAAGTGCTTGGTCTTCTTATGAAAAATGAGATTCTTAGTCATCTGAATAGGAGTTTGATTATAACAAATAAACTATGTAGGTTCTTCATACTGCTCATGTAGATCCTCCAAAATTCTTCTTATCCACACTACTTCAGAAGAGACTGTTACTGCTACTTTGTACTATTCTTCATCCATGGAGAGAGAAACTGAAGGTTTATTTTTAATACTCCAAGAAACTATTGGTTGAACCCATGCTAAATGTATACCATAAGGTACATTTTTGTCATCCATACAACTTGCCCAATCTGAATCTGTGTAACCAATGAATATGAAATTCTCTATAGATCTATATAACAAGCCATACCCAAAGGTACCATGCAAAAACCTCATAGTCCTTTTAAATTATTTCCAATGTATTTCTAGAGGATCTAACATAAACATGGATACCATATTGACTGCAAATGAAGTATATGGTCAAGGTTTAGTTAGGTATATCAAACTTCCAACCAATTAATGATATAGAGTAACATTAACTGGATTGGAGTCATCATTTTTGTATAACTTGAACTCGACTTCCAAATGAGTTGTGGTTAGCTTACAACTCATCATGTCTAACTTATTAAAAATATCCCAAGTGTTCTTGGATTGTGACATGAAAATACTATCATCCTTATTCCATACTTCATTGCCTAAGAAATAATTCTACTCACCAAGATCTATCATCTCAAATTCAACAATCATATGTGACTTAAATTTATGAAACAAATCAAGATTATTCCATGTGTATATCAAATCATCAACATATAATGCAACTATAAGAATTTCTTGTAGTGGATGAAGAATATAGAGATTGGGTTCAGATGAACTCTTAACTAGACCGTGATCTTGAAAATACTCATCAATACTTGAATACCATGCTCTTAGTGCTTGTTTGAGACCATATTAAGCCTTCTTCAACATTTAAACACAATCTTATTTACCTGGAATTTAAAAACCTCTAGGATGCTCTACATAAATTTCTTCACCCACATAACCATTTAAGAAAGATGATTTAACATCCACTTGAGAAATTGTCCACTTATACTGTGAAACTAATGAAACTACCATCCTGATTGTGTCCAATTTTTCCACTGGAGCAAACATCTTTGTATAATCAATTACTTATTTTTGTGCATAACCTTGTTGACAAAAATTTGGTCACTTGTATATTCCCGCTCCTGGAATAATAAAATAAAATTGATATCAGAAGAAGAAAATTTTAATGATTATAACTTTATTGCGTAGCCCTTAGTCTTAGATTTGTTATTCATTTTTCAGATTCAAAACAAGTTCTTATGGTCAATATATATAGTTTAATGTCTAAATGCCAAAAGAGCGCTTCCTTAAAATGTTCTTCTCTGCTCCGTTCCCACCAAAATGAACCAATACTTAGATTATTCATAAATTATCCCATAAGCTCGTACACATTGTTTTGCAATTATAAACTTCCAACAACATCATAATGCATTGAAATATTCCGTCATATCCATATTACACAAACACTTAGTTTTATTTTTTTATTTTATTTCCTCACTCCGCTCCTTATCCCTCCCACTCCTTATCTCTCCACTCCCCCCCCTTCTTCCTTCACCTCCGCAGGTTCACAAACGTCGTGGGTTTACTACCCTTATTCCTCCACACCCTCCAACCCACTTCTCTCTCCTCTCCTTATCTCTCCACTCCCCTTCCTTCTTCCTTAACCTCTGTGGGTTCACAAACACCACGGGTTCACTCTCCTCCTCACCCACCAACCCACCTTATTTCTCCTTCCTCATGATCTCCTCTTCTCTCATCCACTTCTTCCCAAACTTAAACAATTTACCCTAAGTTTCTTACATTATACCATTAAATAATGAGATTAGTCCACATGGAAGCTAATTATTTGCAACACATGGCATCTAATTACTAGTGATACATGGCAGCTCTATTAACTAATGGTAGGATGACACATGGTGATGAATGGGAGTGTGACATGTGGCAACCAATTAGGTGGTGACATGTGGAAGATCGTAGTGACTTATCACAAAATGAAACGTGGTAATTGTTGGAGACACCTTTGTTTTTCTAGCCCGTCACAAGTTTCATTCTTAATGCTCGAAAATCGAAAGATGGTTTTTGTTTTTCCCCTCTGTGGTTTCAAAGTCTTTGAAGCTTTATCACGCGAGTAGCGATGATTATTGTACTCTCTAGATGAGTCCTACCTTTCGTAAAAATGTTTCCTCTTTTTTTCTACCTCAGGATCTCGTAGGTCGGATGCTCTAAACCACGTAGTTCACACGTCCCGAGCAACGAAATGACAAAATCGTTTTTAATTTTTCACCCAGGGCAATAACGGGAGTAAAGTTTTCCTAAACCATGATTAAAATGTCATTGGGTTTTCACACCTCGACATTCACCAAATCAAAAAATTTATTGTCATAGCCCTGATAGCTGAGAACACGAGGTCCTTATTTTAGTAACCCGTGTCAAGGTTAAAGGTAAAAGCTAAACCATGGTAAAAGTTATGTTGGCATTTCGCCACTCGGTGTTTTCCTTTTCAAAAGTTACACCATCTAAACCTTGACTCGCAAAATCACGATAAGGATATAAATGTAATTAATTAATCACTTAATCCAAGTTTATCTTCCCTTTTAATTAAGCTTTGTTATCGAGATTTCGCGGTTTCGCAGCTCGGCATGCAGACTTCCCGGAAACTTACCTTCGAAGCTCTGAGCCGTGATACGAAGAATATAAGTAATAATGAAATTAATTGAGCCCCTAATCATGATTACATTTTTATTAACCCAAATCGATCATCGCAGTCTCGGGTGTTAGAGGTTCAAAGTGTTAAAGTAAAACCCCCAATATAACGAATACCGAAATATTGATTAACGTTGATAAAACCAGATTAATTAAGCTAAATCAATACATATCCCGTGTTTCAATGCTTGCACAATTTACGAGGTAACATTATTTCTTCCATACACCAACTGATATTTCAAACCGCCAAAATTTATGGCATTAATTAGGAAATAGGGCAAATCGACGAATAAAGATCGTATTTTTATGGAAAAAGTTATTTCTAAAAATGATTTGACAGGCCTGTTCTGAAAGGTACCAAGTTTTCGAATATATATAAGAGCTGTGGTTCATTATAACAAATGAATTTTCATATTATGCAGAGAACATTATCTCTGAGAAAAATGACTTCTGTATGTATACGTATTTCTATCGCAGAAGAGCTAAAACACAATATCCATCCATGGCTCCGTGAAAAGCATCCAAAGCCAATGTTGAGGTTTCAGGACAAGGATCAGACAATGTCGTTGATACTTCGCCTCGAAGTATCGACTCGATCCTGAATTCGTCATTCGTTTTAGATGTTCTGCAGGTAGAATCGCTGGATTATTCCGATGACTCCGGCGACAACGAAAAAGATGATATAACCACCAAGTACAAGATAGTCATCCAATCCTGAATGCACAAAGTAGCAGCTAGGCCACGATTTCTTCCATATTATGACATGGTCCGATGGGCATTATACCATGTGGACATACCGACCAGAACCATCATGAATGAGCAGAAAGTCACCATCGGGACTTTCAGGCCGGAACATCTGCAATCCATGTATAAGCTGCCCACAACGTTCGACTACACATATGGTGTCGAATGCTTGGATGAGTTCAAGTAGAAGGAATGCGTACAGTATGATAAAACCATGTCCAGTTTAATAAAAGATTGCGTTTCGAACACCACAAAGTTCAGAGCTGATAGCCACGGCATATATTCAATAGCTTCCTTAGAACCACAGTACAAATATGTAGCCATGATGACATGCAGGTTATATGGGAGAGAGGACACCTCACATTTTTTCCTTCTGTGGGTGCCTCTAATGTTTCAGGTTGCCGAAGGTAGTTCCTTCGACTGGGAAAAAATGTTGTCCGATAGCTTGAGCAGTCGGGTCATGGAGTATCGGGCGCAGAAAGAGAACGGAAAGGCATCTTCATTTTTCATGTCGACATACATTATGGACGCCGTGTGTTTTTTTACACCATTTCCCTTAATGAGCTGGAGCTGGACTCCAGCAGAAAATGATCCCATACATGTTTATCATGCAAAATTATGGGAAAACAAAGCGACAGATTTCATATACGAAATATTCAACTGGGTGATGGTGCCTCTGCATGTCACTATTTTTGGTCACCCGCCACCCAGCATCTCGGAAAGTATAGTGGAGAATCTGAGAAGTATATCAGACTAGTATGTAGAGGCCGAATTTTCATACCTCAGAGTTTTCAAGGCTTCGGTTCCCCCGCATGCATTACCATTGTTCATTCCCGACAAGTTGGCTTGTCGTGAGGTCGCTAGGAAAACAGTAATCGGTGGTATAAGCGAAGAACTTAAGGGATACTCAAAGAAGGTATGGCCACCTTTTCCTATTCATTTAAATTCTTATTCTTTATTAGATTTCAGGCATGCCAAATCTGAGGCAGCAACCTTGGAAGACCTAAATTTGGTCCTCATTGAATACAAGAAGCATGATCCACAAAGGGTCGTGAGCAATCATTTGGCCAGCTGTAGGTTCAGGAGGTTTGAGCACGAGAATTCACCCTCGGATGACATTTTCCGAGGCGCAAGGTCCTATGCCGAGATTCTAGCTCGGATACAAACCTTGGCACCTGAAGAAAGAGCCAATGTTTTGAAGTTCCAGGAACATCGATGCAGTTGTCTTCCCACAGTGTTGCGGGGTGAAAGTCCGAGTACGTAAGAGGCGAAATAGAGAGATGTCAAAGGCTCTAAGGATGCGACTCCCGATAAGAAAAACACCAGGATGAGGGAGAGAAAACTAAGAGTCCGAAAGCAGAGATAAAGATTCCCGAACCACCGAAGAAGCAGAGTCTGGTTACTACTCCGAGAAAATCAGCAAAGCAGATCGGAGAACCTATCAGATCAGTTACCCCCTTGCAGTGAACTCAGGGAAGTATTGATGCAGGATGGACCTTCAATGAAGAGTTGAGGCCTATAAGGGTAGAAGAACTCCCTCTGAATGATTTTTTCTTCGATAAGAAGAGAAAGGCAGTGGTAAAGAGGGAATTCTATCAGGAAGGAGAGTCAACAACAAAGAAATACAAAGTCATAACTGATGGGAAGGACAAGAAGAATGAACAATTCATGAATGAAATAATAGGGACATTAGGAGCATATGCCTCGGTGAACCAATTCTCAGTCGGGCTTTTGAAAAACCAGCTTAAATGAAAAAATCACCTCATCAAGACCCTTGAAGCCAGACTAGCCACAACAACAGAAACTGCCAAAGACCAGGCGAGCGTAGGAATAGAGCAGGCCAGGTTGGCCGATAAAAATGAGATAGAGTTACTCAAGACTAAGCTCGAGCAAGCACAGCTGGTGGTCCGAGATGGTCAGATGCAAGCGAGCCAGCAAAGATATTTGATCCAACAGTTGCAGGCTAGGGTGGAAATCGCCGAAAGCAAAGTGATAGATATCGGGATGTTTCAGTCCCAGGCGATGGAGATTCAGGGCAGAGTCTCTGCGGCTCAACGAAATTTACTCTTCAAGGTAGGGGAGATTCGGGATAATTTCTTGCTGGTTAATCAAGTTTTGGAGAACTTATCTATGAGAGAAAGGGAAGCTGGAGTAGCATGGGTCACCTTCCAAGAGGTTGTGATAGCCACAAACAACAGGGGTTCGGGAAGTACTCCCAGGTTCACCATTTCGGAGCAAACCAGAGGAAACATTCTATTAAAAGAATGGGAGCACAACATCGCGGAAGACAAGCTGCAAGACAAAAAGGTAACGAATTCCTTAGAAGAGGCATTTAGTTCTATAGATGGCGATCTGCTAGGCATTGATAGTGGATGTAATGCCGAGGCATTGATGAAAATGAACATGGAAAAAATCTCACTTGATCTAATGGAAAAAGAGGAAAGAGATTCGGCTGAGATTTCCCAAGTGACTATGGCGGACATAGTCCAAATAGACAAATGCATGATTAGACCAAGCGCGCAACTATGCGCTATCGACATCATAGACGAACAGATGGAAGACAAGTTGTTGCAGTTAGCCCAAGAATGTTACTTTTTTGAAGCCAACTATCAAGCAGAACCATCGAGGCTGATATCTCAGCTGGTTGAAAGATGTGTCGCCTATACCGAGCACACGTGAGGACAAATGTCTGGCACCAAGTGAAGACACAGAAGAAGAAATGGAGCGATTTCTCTCCTCCCTATCATAACCGAAATTTTGTAACGATTGAGATTCTATCTTATTTGTAAAACTGTATAAATACGCCACAAAAAGAAAGAAAAAAGGTTGGACCTTTCTGTGTCGATTGTAACAGAGTTTTATATTTTGAGAGTTAATACAAAGCAAATCTGAAGGTTCTCGATTCCGTCAAGACTGTGTTATGAGTTTGTTTTCTTGTATCTCATACTTCATTTCATTTCATATTCCTAACTGATGAATGCTTCGTTATAATTTAGTACAACCACTACTATAGCGAATGAATTTTGGTTTTTTGTAATTGTTTACTGTTTTTCCTCTGTACCAACTATCAGCAGGTGTAAGACCAGTCAACACTTGCAGATTTCTATATATATTTTATGCTACATCGGGTTATTTCCTTACATTTTTCCTCTCCTGTTTATAGGTAAGATTCTCCCTTGATAGGAACCTTACACCATAGACAACTAAATGTTTTTCTCCCACCTCATACATTTTATTAAGATATAACTCAGTTACGGAAAATACCCTTTGATTTGCACCCCATTTTATTTTCGAAACCGTAAATTCTCTTTTATACGACCAAATTGAGACAACACTTAATTTCTCTCTGAAGTTTTCCTTATTTTACTGTTCCTCCATGACTGTCCCTATACCAACACAGCCTAATATCGAACCCATATTATCAAATCAAACACACATTGCATTAAACCTTTTCGACACTATTCTTAAAACAACTACTACTCGGGTTGAACTCAAACGTTCATGGGCAACGATTGAACAGGATATAACCATCCAGGAACAGTTGGAAGCTAGACAACACCAATGTAGAAATCTTCCTTAGTTTCCTTTGCCGAAGGTTGGTGTTTCCCTCTTCTCCACCCTTTACACACTTTCGGATACCTAGACACTGTACTTCTAAGCCTTAAGTTAAGACTCTGGAACAACATCTTTCTAGCGCCGTTGCCGGGGACCGAAGTTACAAAATATTTTCCCTGGCAAAACACCATTTGTTTTTCATTGAAAGTGTTACCCTTTTATAGTGAACAAAGAGTACACACCTTTTAAGGCTTCCTAATATTTCACTTGGCGACTCCAAAAATAATAAACTGGCATTCGGTCGAAGGAATACCAGACAAAACCCGGATGGTAAGGAGATTACACCCGTTACCGATCTCGAGAAGATTCTAAAGGTGAGAGGCTCTCTTAAGCCAACCACTGCAGTTTACAAACTTAAAACCATACAAATGAAGACTAAGAGTTCTTCTGAACCCTCAACTTCACGCAGTACTCTCTTTGATACTAAAGTTTTAACACCAAACTGCTCCGAAGTTAGGAGTGATATTCATCCGAAAATCCCCTTAGTACACAAAGGAAAGGGCCCTCTTGAAAGTTCTTCGGCAATTGACATACCATCTTTCCTTCAGTTAAATTTCCCGACCTCACCAAATTCTGAAGAGTGTGTTACACATTCGGTTTCCACACCCATCGGTTTTCCTGATTTCGTCTCTTGCAAATATGAGGAACTGAGTCCTCGCGTTCCTTATCTTTCCTCGTCAGATTTTCCTCTTCGCAAAGAAAATAAAGATTCACTTTTAATTTTCTGAAACCCCCTTTACAACTTTCCACAAATAACGATGGCAGCCGCCGGAGGAGGAGGTGTAGGGCTTATCGGAGGAGGAGGGGGAGGAGCCCCTCTAGGAGGAGCTGGAGGCCAAGGGTCTGCCCCTCCTTCTAGAGTGTTTGCGAAAGTAGCCAGATATGCCCCCTTAGTATTGCCCGTCCCTCTACATGACCTTCCTGAAAATTACATAAAAAATTTACCAAAATTCACCGGGGAAGGGAATCTGACTGCGGCCGAACATATAAATTTATTTGATCAATTCACAGATATTCTAGGTATCGAACATGAGGATGTATATTCGAGACTTCTTGTCCAAACCTTCGAAGGCCAGGTCCGAACTTGGTTTCAGAGCCTACCTGAAATATCTATCTTGTCTTATGATGCTTTGGAATATGCTTTCCTCAGACAATGGGGCGAGGGAAAAGACCATCTATATTATTTAACCGAATTTGGGTCTTTAAGAAAAAATAGTTCAGAAACAGTCATGGAATTTATTCAAAGATTCAACAAACTATGTAATAAAATCCCAGCCGAGGTTAAACCATCCCAACCCGCGGCCAAAGTAACTTTTGCTGGAGATTTCGAACCAGATTTTGCACTCCTTTTGTGAGAAAGAAGGGGAGCCACCCTAAACTGAATACAGGACGATGCGGTAGAAATATAGTCTAATATGATGGCTTCGGGTAAGCTTAAAGATAAATTAGAAATGAGAAACTGAGAAACTAAACGCTTTAGAGAACAAGCCAGTCCGTCAGGATCTAATAGATCCACAGATGACAGGGTAGAAGATATGGCCAGAGTAATTAAAGAACTGTCAAATAAAATATCCAGAATGGAGCTCGAATAGGCCAAAGCTGATTCTTTCCCCAAAAAGGATTTCAAGAGGAACCCCAACCCCCTGAACCAGAAAAGACAAATAAAAAATGAAGATAAAAAAATGCAATCTCTCTTAAAGAATGTAAATTTTATAGGAGCGAACGATTTTCAAGACTTCGGAGATTCGAATAATGATGTCACAAACTTTGATGATGACTGTACGCAACCATATCTAACTCGAGAAGACTATGAAAAATCTCTAAACACACAAAAACCATCGAATAAGGGTGAAGAAGGTGATCACACTGACCTTTGTGAATCTCAACAAGAAACTGAGATGATAATGGCTGAGATCCAACCCAAGTATAACTTAAGATCTAAGAGTAATCCCATCTCAACTGCTCAACCCAAGAAAATCCTCCAAAGAGGTCAAACTTATGAGCCTACTATGGAAGAGACCTTATTACCCAATGACAAAGCTAAAGTAGTAAGCACACAAGAGTCCGAAGTGGAAAAGGTTGAGACCCAAGCACAAGGAACCGAAACAACTAATAAAATTACGTCTTCAACCAGGACCATGAGTAATAAAGCGGTCCAGACGAATAAGTCGGAAAGGAAGGATTCAGAAGTCTCAACCAAAGAAACAGACAAGGTGAGCGGAGCTTTCAGTTTTGAGAATGAGATAAATAAAATTAATATACCAATCCCTTTGGTAGAATTAGCAAAAAACCCCATTTATCGGAAGCAGATTACCAAAGCGATGGGTGTCTCTGAGCTAGAAATCCAGTCTGATGTTTTAAACATGGAAGATGACAAACCTAACATCACTTTTGGTCCCCATTTTGAAGGGGCCAAAGACACCATTGCTCCCTTTTATATCACTTTAAATGTGTATGATCAATTGCTACATAATTGCATGTTAGACTCCGGAGCCTCCCATAATGTTATGCCTAATATTATTATGGACAAATTGGGTCTCCAGATCACCAGGCCTTATGGATACCTTTACTCTTTTGACTCGATAAGGGTTAAGTGTATGGGAATGATTAAGGACTTAGTAGTTACCCTGGCACAGGTCCCGGTTAAGAGTATCATGATGGATGTGGTTATTGCAGATATTCCCCCTAAGTATGGCTTACTGTTGTCTAGGTCATGGGGAGCCAAGTTGGGGGGTTCCCTTCAATTGGATATGACCTTCGCCACAATTCCTGTGTTTGGCGGCCAATTTACTCGGTTGTACAAAGAAACAAGATTAGCATACACAGTGAGTGACCCTCAAAACCCAAACAATTTCCCTATTTACATTGTGAACCAAGATCTGGGAAATTGTATCTTGTCTTTTGATGATGGTTTAGATGGTTGTCCGGAGGAAAACGATATAGAGCGAGAAGAGTCAAGTTACATGATAGAGGATCTGTGTAGCATCGGTGTCTGGAAAATTTATTTTGACGGTGCCTCATCTTCTGAAGGGGCGACTACAGGAGTGCTTTTAGTGGCTCCCAAAGGTAAGTTCATTGTTCCTTTTTCCTACCGACTGCAGTGGGATATTGATTATACTAACAACATATTTGAGTACGAAGTGCTAGTTTTAGGATTAGAAGCTGCTAAAAAGCTAAAAATAAATAACTTAGAGGTATATGGAGATGTAGAGTTAATAGTCAAACAAATAAACCGACAGTACCAAGCCAAGCATCCCAGATTAAGATCATACAGAAATTGTGCCTGGGATCTCATGGAAAATTTTTTCTCGTCCGTAAATGTTCACTTTATCCCTCGTGTAGAGAATTTACATGCTGATGCATTGGCTAAAGTAGCTTCGACCTTTTCTCCTCCCACAACTTTCAAATTAAAGTATCACATAGAAATCAGACACAGACCATCCATACCAAACAATATCCAACATTGGAAGGTCTTTGAGGATGATAAAAAAATCAAGAAGTTTCTTGAAGCAGTGAGTGAATTCTCCGAAACTCAAGCAGACCAAGAAAATAAAAATGACCTGATATGGATCATGCAAGAAGGGGAAGATCCCAAAGCCTTCCGAGAAAAAATTGTGGATCATCGTATGCTGGTCCTTAAAAACATCCAGATTCCAAAAGGATTGATTCCTTTAGAAAGACTTTTTGATCAGAACGACGTACCTGCAAAATCCACTCTACAACCCCAACTATAAGAAGTGGAAGACTGTGATATAGGAACTAAAGAAGAATCCAGGATAGTAAAAATATCCAAGTTCCTTCCTCCCGAAATAAAAAGTAAGTATAAATACCTACTTAGACAGTATAAGGACGTTTTTGCCTGGTCTTATGATGAGTTAAGAACATATGACACTTCTGTAATTGATCACAAGATACCTTTAAAACCTGGGGTCAAACCATTCAGGCAAAAGCTTAGACAGATCAACCCCCTTTTGTTACCTGTGATCGAAAAATAAGTTAAGAAGCTTTTTGAAGCGAAAATAATAGTATCTCTGAGATATTCAGACTGGGTAGAAAACCTGGTCGCGGTCAGGAAAAAGAGTGGGGAAATAAGATTGTGTGTGGATTTATGAAACTTAAATAATTCATATCTCAAGGACAACTATCCACTGTCCAAAATAGACCATGTATTAGAAAAGGTAGTCGGAGCAAACCGAATGTCTATGATCGACGGGTTCTCTGGTTATAATCAAATCGCCATGAATGAAAAAGACAGGGAAAAAACCGCTTTCACCACACCATGGGGTACGTTCATGTATGAAAAAATGCCTTTTGGTTTGATGAATGCAGGGGCCACATTCCGATGCGCTATGGACATCACTTTCATAAGAGAAAGGGATAAGTTCGTGGTCATTTACCTCGACGATTTGACGGTTTTCCATAAAACTGACGAAGAACACTTGATGCATCTCAAACAGACTTTCGAAAAATGCCACAGGTTTGGTCTGTCCTTAAACCCAAAGAAATCTCATTTCGCCATGCGAGAAGGTAAGCTATTGGGTCATATCGTATCCAGGGATGGAATCAGGATCGATCCTAAGAGAATTGAAGCAATAGACACTATAAATATTCCCAGAAACGTAAAAGAGATTCAATCTTTCTTAGGAAGAATAATTTTTTTGCGAAGGTTTATCCTGAATTTCGCTGAGATTGTAAAATTGATCATAGGTATGTTGAAGAAGGACAACGAAGTGAAATGGAAAACCGAGGCCAAAGCATCGTTCGCACATATTAAGAAAGTCATAAGCGAGGCACCTATGTTAGCGAGCCCTGACTATCTAAAATATTTTCTTATCTTCTCATTTTCCTTCGAGCACACTATCGCCGCGGTGCTCCTACAAAGGAACGAAGAAGGATTCGAACAACTGATCTCCTTTTTCAGCAAGAGCCTTAGAGACACAGAACTGAAGTATGATATAATAGAAAAATAGGCGTACGCCATGGTAAAAGCATTAAAGGCATTCAGAACGTATGCACTACACTCAAAGATAATTGCGTATGTGCCTACTAGTTCTGTGAAAGATATATTGGTATAGTCAGACAACGATGGAAAAAGAGGGCGATGGCTCGCCAAAATCCAATAATTTGATCTGGAAGTCAAACCGACCAAATTAATAAAAGGGCAAGGCTTGGCCAAACTCTTAGCTGAGTCGAATTTCAGAGCCCTAGATATAAATTGCCTGCAGGAAGGCGATGAAGATACAAATCTAAACGGGCTAAATGAGGAAACAGGTCCAAACAAGATCGAGGAGAAGCTCATATCGTCAGGATGGTATAGAGACATAGTGTCGTATATGATAACTCTGAAATTCCCAAATGAGCTATCACCATCTAAAGCCAGGAATTTAAAACTCCATGCAGTTAAATATTGTATTTCCGAAAGTCAACTATATTGGAAAGATCCACTCGGTTTCCTGCTAGTCTGTTTAGTCGAATCATAAACTCAGCGGGCTATAGATGAATTTCATGAGGGAATTTGTGGGGGGCATCATGCTTGGAGAGATACAACTTAAAAGATTCTGAGGGCTGGATACTACTGTCCAAAACTTTTCTCGAACATTAATGCCAAAGTGTGTGCCTGCAACCCTTGTCAACTATTTGCAGGTAAAGAAAAGCTCTCGGCACTGCCCTTAGTTCCAGTCAAATATGAAGCCCCATTTCAACAATGGGGTCTAGACTTCATAGGAGAGATTAATCCCCATTCCAGTGCTCAACACAAGTGGATCCTAACCGCAACAAATTATTTTACTAAATGGGTAGAAGTCATCCCAACCAAAAGGGAATTAGACTCGGTGGTAATTGATTTCTTAGAAGACAACATTTTGTCAAGATTTGGTTGCCCCCGAAAGATAGTTACTGACAACGCCCAATCTTTTAAATCTATGGCTATGATCAGTTTCTGTTAGAAGTATAACATCATTCTTGGCCATTCCAAAACATATTACCCTCAGGGAAACGGATTGGCCGAATCATCTAACAAGAGCCTGGTAAATATAATCAGGAAAGTATTGGATGAAAATAAAAGGTCTTGGCATTTGCACTTAAAATACGCATTGTGGGCGAACTGCATAAGCAAAAAAAGGTCTATCGACATTTTGCCTTTTCAGATGGTCTATGGGACAGATGTTGTCCTACCTATAAACCCAGTGCTACCAGTAATGAAGTTATGGCAAGATCAAAATGAGGAACCCAATCATGTCACCAGGAGAATAAATCAACTAATCGAGGTTCAACAACATAGAGTCGAAGTAGATGAAAAGATGCAGAAGTACCAAGATGACATGAAGGCATTATTTTACCGCAAAGCAAAGGACAAAGATTTCCTCCCAGGTGATTTAGTGTTAAGGTGAGATACGAGAAAGGAAGAAGCAGCAAAACATGGTAAATTTGACCACCTCTGGTATGGGCCATTCAGGGTCTCGGATTTGGAAGGAGAAAATTCTTTCCTACTGGAAAATATAGACGGAGAAGTCCTCAACACCCCTGTCAACGTGCGGTATCTGAAGAATTATATGACGTAACAGTCGCCAGATTTAAAAA
>ML804541.1:240808-258615 GCA_009831015.1 Picea engelmannii | reverse complement strand
TATTTTTTATTTAAATATCTCTCTTGATTTTCTTTTTTCGTTCATGAAATTTCGACACATTTCAGATAGCCCCGATAATATTCGTATTTGCATCTTACAGGATTCCAGCTGCATACAAAACAAGCAGGAGAAGTAAACTGAAAGTCGACGTCAGAAATAAATTGGCTTAAACAGGTGATACCTAAGAAATTTCATATTGCACAAAGAAATTGAAACGAAAAGGTAAAGATGAGATTTCTCAAAAGACATGTTCTAAAAGACTATTAAAGAAAACCGAGGTAACCTCACTCAAACTGCAACATCATCTAAACTGATTAATGACAGAGTTGTTTCTTGGTTTAATAATCTTTAAAAAATTGAGACAAATTAAATGATTCACCCAATTTAAAAGCAGTCAATCAAAGTAAAGTATCCCCGAAAATATCTACAAGAGTCAGTTTTGAATTTTTTTACCTCTGTATTTTCAGTCAGTAAGTCACAACCTGACATCCTTTCTATCTTCGGGTTTACCTTTTAAAAAGAGTCACCCTCTTTCTGTTTCATATATGAAGGGATAAGAATTTTTCGTTTCAACCTCGTGAGCTTCAAAGTAGATTGTGGAAAGAAAGCGGGTCTTCACAACTACTCGATCCCCTGCTAAGCGAAGGAACGTTTAGAGTGATCCTAACTTTCCTAGGTTTTTTAACGACATCAGAGGATTGAAGCTTGCTAAAATAGAATGCCCTAAGAAAGTTATTTTCCCTTTTTTCCCTAAGAACGAAGGTGTTGTGAAGGCCAAGGAAAGGTTGGTACTGAGTAATCAAAGTAAGTTGACAGACCTATAATGCAAAATATTACACAGATATCAGCCCCGATATAAACTGATTGCCCCCATCTTCCCGCTCTAAAAAGAAAATTATAAGACAGGTGGTGAAAGGAAATTCAGAAATGATTTCCCCCACCTAGTCCAAGGGATGATGAAAGGAAATTAAGAAATGATTGCCCGCGTCTCAACATTTAAATGCATGAATATATTTCGAAGTGGTGAAAGGAAATCCAGTAAAAGGGCCCAGATAACTTCACCGGGGTACTGAACAGGCTCGTTGGCAGTGAAGCAATGTCTGAGATATCTATAAGGATTTTATACATGAATATCACTCTACTCCGATAACCAATTCTTTTTAAAAAAGCCTAATCTACATCCCAAGTTCATACATGACTTCCCAATTAAAAACATATAATCTTCTTCTTTTGATGCAAGCTGATAGCTGCAAGATCTGTTGGGTCTCCTAGAACTATTTTGATTGTCTTAAAGCAGACCTAAAATTAGTAACGGGAAAGGGAAAGTCATGAAAGGGACTACAACTAAGTTTAAAAAGAATATCTGAGTTTGAAAAAAGATTTTCAAGGCAAAAAACGAAGTCTCTTTCCCCCTTCGATACCCTGTTCTCAGGAATCTTTTCGCCTGATTGAAGCTGTCGACTCCATTTACCCAATATTGGCACGTGGTCTACTGTTCTTCCCGCCTTACAAGAAAGAGGGATCCCTAGTTGGAGCCTATGTTGGAGCGCCCTTTGTTTTTCTAGCCCGTCACAAATTTCATTCTTAATGCTCGAAAATTGAAAGATGGTTTTCGTTTTTTCCCTCTGTGGTTTCAAAGTATATGAAGCTTTATCACGCGAGTAGCGATGATTATTGTACTCTCAAGATGAGTCCTACCTTTCATAAAAATGTTTCCTCTTTTGTTCTACCTTGGGATCTCGTAGGTCGGATGCTCTAAATCACATAGTTCACACATCCCAAGCAACGAAATGACAAAATCGCTTTTAATTTTTCACCTAGGGCAGTAACGGGAGTAAAGTTTTCCTAAACCATGATTAAAATGTCATTAGGTTTTCACACCTCAGCGTTCACCAAATCCAAAAATTTATTGTCGTAGCCCCGATAGCCGAGAACACGAGGTCCTTATTTAAGTAACTTGTGTCAAGATTAAAGGTAAAATCTAAACCATGGTAAAAGTTCTGTCGGCATTTCGCCACTCGACGTTTTCCTTTTCAAAAGTTACATCGTCTAAACCTCGACTCATGAAATCACGATAAGGATATAAACGTAATTAATTAATCACTTAATCCAAGTTTATCTTCCCTTTTAATTAAGCTATGTTATCGCGATTTCGCGGTTTCGCAGCTCGACATGCAGACTTCCCGAAAACTTACCTTCGAAGCTCCGATCTGCGATACGGCGAATATAAATAATAATGAAATTAATTGATCCCCTAATCACGATTACGTTTTTATTAACACAAATCGATCATCGCAGTTTCGGGTGTTAGAGGTTCAAAGTGTTAAATTAAAACCCCCGATATAACGAATACCAAAATATTGATTAACGTTGGTAAAACCAGATTAATTAAGATAAATCAATACATATCCCATGTTTCAATGCTTGCGCGATTTATGAGGTAACCTTATTTATTCTATACGCCAACTGATATTTCAAACCGCCAAAATTTATGGCATTAATTAGGAAATAGGGCAAATCGACGAATAAAGATCATTTTTTTATGTCAAAAGTTATTTCTAAAAATGATTTGACAGGCCTGTTCTGAAAGGTATCGAGTTTTCAAATATATATAAGAGTTGTGGTTCATTATAACAAATGCATTTTCATATTACGTAGAGCACATTATCTCTGAGCAAGATGAATTCTGTATGTATACGTATTTCTATCGCAGAAGAGCTAAAACACAATCTCCAGCGATGGCTCCATGAAAAGTATCCAAAGACAATGTTGAGGTTTTGGGACAAGGAAAAGACAATGTCGCTAATACTTCACCTCGAAGTATCGACTCGGTCCCGAATTGGTCGTTCGTTTCAGATGTTCTGCAGGCAGAATTGGTGGATTATTCCGATGACTCCAACGACAACGAAAAAGATGATATAACCACCAAGTACAAGATAGTCATCCAATCCAGAATGCACAAAGTAGCAGCCAGGCCACGATTTCTTCCATATTATGACATGGTCCGATGGGCATTAGACCATGTGGACATACCGACCAGAACCATCATGAATGAGCAGAAAGTCACCATCGGGACTTTCAGGCCGAAACATCTGCAAGCCATGTATAAGCTGCCCACAACGTTCGACTACACATATGGTGCCGAATTCTTGGATGAGTTCAAGTAGAAAGAATGCGTATAGTATGATAAAACCATGTCCATTTTAATAAAAGATTGGGTTTCGAACACCGCGAAGTTCAGAGCTGATAGCCACGACATATATTCAATAGCTTCCTTAGAACCACAGTACAAATATGTAGCCATGATGACATGCAGGTTATACCGGAGAGAGGACACCTCACATTTTTTCCTTCCGTGGGTGCCTCTAATGTTTTAGGTCACTGAAGACAGTTCCTTCGACTGGGCAAAAATGTTGTCCGATAGCTTGACCAGTCAGGTCACGGAGTATTGGGCACATAAAGAGAATAGAAAGGCATCTTCATTTTTCATGTCAGCATACATTATGGACGCCGTGTGTTTTTTGACACCATTTCCCTTAATGAGCTGGAGTCGGACTCCAACAGAAAATGAGCCCATACACATTTATCATGCAAAATTATGGGAAAAAAAAGCGGCAGATTTCATATACAAAATCTTCAACTGGGTGATGGTGCCTCTGCACGTCAGTATTTTCGGTCACCCGTCACCCAGGATCTCAGACAGTATAGTGACAAATCTAAGCAGTATAGAAAACTGGTATGTAGAGGTCGAATTTTCATACCTCAAAGTTTTCGGGGCTTCGGTTCCTCGGCATGCATTACCATTGTTCATTCCCGACAAGTTGGCTTGTCATGAGGTCGCTAAGCAAACAGTAATCGGTGGTATAAGCAAAGAGCTTAAGGGATACTCAAAGAAGGTATGGCCACCTTTTCCTGTTCATTTAAATTATTATTCTTTATTAGATTTTGGGCATGCCAAAGATGAGGCAGCAGCCCTGGAAGACCTAAATTTGGTCCTCATTGAATACAATAAGCATGATCCGCAAAGGGTCGTGAGAAATCATTTGGCCAGTTGTGGGCTCAAGAGGTTTGAGCACGAGAATTCACCCTCAGATGACATTTTCCAAGGCGCAAGGTCCTATGCCGATATTCTAGCTCAGATATAAACCTTGGCACCTGAAGAAAGAGTTGATGTTCTGAAGTTCTATGAACATCGACGCAGATGTCTTCTCGCAGTGTTGTAGGGTGAAAGTCTAAGTACGTCGGAGGTGAAACAAAGAGATGTCGAAGGCTCTAAGGATGTGACTCCCGATCAAGAAAAACACCAGGACGAGGGAGAGAAAACTAAGAGTTCGAAATCAGAGATAAGACTCCCAACCTGCTGAAGAAGCATAGTCTGGTTACTAATCTAGGAAAATTAGCGAAGCATATCAGAGAACCTATCACATCAGTTACCCCCTTGCAGTCGACTCAAGGAAGTACTGATGCAGGATGGATCTTCAATGAAGAGTTGAGGCCTATAAGGGTAGAAGAACTCCCTCTGAATGATTTTTTCTTCGATAAGAAGAGAAAGGCAATGGTAAAGAGGGAATTCTATCAGGAAGGAGAGTTAACAACAAAGAAACACAAAGTCATAACTGATGGGAAGGACAAGAAGAATGAACAATTCATGACTGAAATAGCAGGGACATTAGGAGCATATGCCTCGGTGAACCAATTCTCAATCGGGATTTTGAAAAACCAGCTTAAACAAAAAAATTGCCTCATCAATACCCTTGAAGCCAGACTAACCACAACAACAGAAACTACCAAAGACTAGGCGAGCATAGGAATAGAGCAGGCTAGGTTGGACGATAAAAATGAGATAGAGCTACTCAATACTAAGCTTGAGCAAGCACAGCTGGTGGTCCGAGATGGTCAGATGCAAGCGAGACAGCAAAGATATTTTATCCAACAGCTGCAGGCTAGGGTGGAAATCGCCGAAAGAAAAGTGATAGATATCGAGATGTTTCAGTCCCAGGCGATGGAGATTCGGGGCAGAGTCTTTGTGGCTCAACGAAATTTACTCGACAAGGTAGGGGAGATTCGGGACAATTGCTTGCTGGTTAATCAAGTTTTGGAGAACTTATCTGCCAGAGAAAGGGAAGATGGAGCAGCACGGGTCACCTTACAAGAGGCTGTGATAGCCACAAACAACAGGGGTTCAGGAAGTACTCCGAGGTTCACCATTTCAGAGAAGACCAGAGGAAACATTCTATTAAAAGAATGGGAGCACAACATCACGGAAGGCAAGCTGCAAGCCAAAAAGGTAACACATTCCTTAGAAGAGGCCTTTAGTTCTATATATGGTGATATACTAGGCATTGATAGCGAAGGTAATGCCGAGGCGTTGATGCAAGTGAATATGGAAAAAATATCTCTTGATCTAAAGGAAAAATAAGAAAGAGATTCGGCCGAGATTTCCCAAGTGACTATGGCGAACATAGTCCAAATAGACAAATGCATGATTAGACCAAGCTCACAACTATGCGCTATCGACATCATAGACAGACAGATGGAAGACAGGCTACCACAATTAGCTCGAGAATGTTACTTTTTTTAAGCCAGTTGTCAAGCAGAACTGTCGAGGCTGATATCTCAGCTGGTTGAAATATGTGTCTCCTGTACCGAGCACGCACGAGGACAAACGTCTGGCACCAAGTGAAGACAGAGAAGAAGAAATTGAGCGATTTATATCCTCCCTATCATAACCGAAATTTTGTAACGATTGAGATTCTATCTTATTTGTAAAACTGTATAAATACGCCACAGAAAGAAAGAAAAAAGGCTGGACCTTTTTGTGTCGATTGTAACAGAGTTTTATATTTTGAGAGTTAGTACAAAGCAAATCTGAAGATTCTCAATTCCGTCAAGACTGTGTTATGAGTTTGTTTTCTTGTATCTCATACTTCATTTCATTTCATATTCCTAACTGATGAATGCTTCGTTATAATTTAGTACAACCACTACTATAGCGAATGAATTTTGGTTTTCTGTAATTGTTTACTGTTTTTCCTCTATACCAACTATCAACAGGTGTAAGACCAGTCAACACTTGTAGATTTCTATATATATTTTATGCTACATCGGGTTATTTCATTACATTTGTCCTCTCCTGTTTATACATAAGATTCTACCTTGATAGGAGCCTTGCACCATAGACAGCTAAATGTTTTTCTCCCACCTCATACATTTTATTAAGATATAACTCAGTTACAGAAAAGAGCGTTTGATTTGCACCCCGTTTTATTTCTGAAACCATAAATTCTCTTTTATACGACCAAATTAAGACAACACTTAATTTCTCTCTGAATTTTTCCTTATTTTACTGTTCCTCCATGATTGTCCCTGTACCAACACAGCCTAATATCGAACTTGAATTATCAAATCAAACGCACATTGCCTTAAACCTTTTCGACACTATTCTTAAAATAGCTACTACCTGGGTTGAACTCGAACGTTCATGGGCAGCGACTGAATAGGATATAACCATCCAAGAATAGTTGGAAGCTAGACAACACCAACATAGAAATCTTCCTTAGTTTCCTTTGCCGAAGGTTGGCGTTTCCCTCTTCTCCACCCTTTACACACTTTCGGATGCCTAGACACTGTATTTCTAAGCCTTAAGTAAAGACTCTGGAACAACAGTAATGATGTGGAATGTTGAATCATCGCTTTCTCATGCTGACTCATCAATGATTGGATGATGATCGAGTGCCTATTGGAGGATGACTAAGTAGAAAAAATATTTAATTATTTCACTAATTTTCTAAGGGGTCAAATTTCTTGATCTTCATAGCCTATTCATGTTTCACATGTAAATCATAATCAACCATTAAATATATACCATCAAATACCAATATAACCATGCATGTGGGATATGCATTTTCCAACAAAAGTCAAAATGTTTAAAGGAGAAGGACGAAATTGAAATCAAGGGCCCAGATTGCCCCTTGAAAATCGATCGACAACTGTTGAGCCTTATGTTCCGGAGAGCATAAATTGAGATCCGGGAGTTGGATTTGGGAAAACGTTACCTCGTTGGAAAGGTAATTTGACGAGGAAGATGCTGGAACAGGTTTCAAGGATTCAAATTGGGCATATTTGTCTCAAAACAGGAAATAACAGTAAGTGATATTTTTATGATGTGCTGATAAATCTGCTTAACACCTTGACTTCACAAACTCATATCTTGAGATCCAGAAATCGAAATATCTCCCAGAAGGACTCGTTGAAAATATAAATGATGAATATCACATATGAAATTATTTACATGGATGAGAAAGTTAATATCACATCTATAAAATTAAAACAACGTCCTCTCTTTAAAAAGGAAGTTAATTAAAATTTTCAAAAATAAAATTTTATTAAAAAACTTTTATTGAATATGGAAATGGACCCACTTCAAGATGCATATGTCAATGATGCAAATTAATTAATGAGAACTTATTAAGGCTTTACTTAAATTGATTATTCCAAGAAAGAGAAATCCCTAACTACTCAAGAAGTTAGAAGAACTAGTTTTAAAAAGCCAGAAAGGGCTTCATCAAAGGGTTAGAGAAGGTTGCATTATCAGAGAAGAAGATCCAAATAGAAGGGTCCAACCATCAAATGCAACCACGATTCTAATCAACAAACAACTATTTCCATATTCTCCATTCTTCTTTTTCTTCTTCTACACCACTTTCTCAAGGATTTTTGTTCATGTTTTTGAATTGAACATAAGGTTGAATTGTTGAGTGTTTCTCTTGTAATCTTCCAAGACTTTTATTACATGATCATGGAGTATTTACAGACATGTATGTGACAACTAAATATATTTTGTGTATTGTTGAATATCTTTCATGAATAAAATTCCACATATAACTATTTTTGGGCATTTCTCTAATGATTTCTGAGATCTTTGGATTTCAGAGTGTGATATTTTTGGAGTTTTCCTATTAATTTTTTTTAGAATTAAATGAAAAACTCTTTTAAAGTTCTTTGAGATGATAAAAAATATTCTCTCATTTTTATTGTGATAAGATATGGAAGTATTTATTTTTGTATGTGATTTAAAGGGTTGTATATATGATGATGAGGAAAAATATATTCTAATATTGAAGCCTTCCTTCAATCTTTTTATTTTTGAGAATCTATCTATTGCACATAAATATCAAACTTGGCTATCAAGAACCATTCCATGCACAGATCAAAGAAATAAAGATATGGGGTTTTTTGTCTACCATTCTCCATAATCCAAGATATTCAAGATATATATTTTAGTCAAAGAGGAGTACCACCTCTATAAAAACGTAGGGGGGTTCATATCCTCATGACGTTTTTGTTTTGATCTTAACCGATTCAAACATCAACAAAAAATTGGAAAATAAATTAGCTTTATGTTTATCAATTGTACCATTTGATTTATACTTAGTCTTATACACCCATTTAGTACCAATTACATCCTTTCCTTTGGGTAAACTGAACAAGTCCCATGTACCATTTTTCAACAAGGAATTAAACTCGGCTTCCATAAATTCATTCCATTCATTCCTTTCTGATGATTATACATAACTATCTAGTTCATCTATCTCCATTACCTTAGCCATAAGAGAAAAATTCACAAATCAACTTTTTGATCTAGTAACTCTTTTCTCAAAGTTTCTATCCAACATATTACTTTCAAAATGACCTTCGATTAGTCACTTAGGCTTCTTCTTGAATTCATTTGTATTATAACTAGATTCATCACCAATTACTAATTTATCATTTTTTCATTCTATTTGTACATGCTCTGGATGATAAATTCCCTTCTCATGAAACAAACAATATCTTCTTATTATAATCTTATTTTCTCGAGGATCAAAGAACATGCAACTTCTAGTTTTTGTACTATACCCAGTGAAAATATACCTAATGATTTTATCATCCAACTTCATTCTCTTTTCTTTAGGAACATCTACATATGCAATGCATCCAAATATTCTCATGTATGAAAGATTAGGTTTATACCATGACCATGGTTCCTCTAGATCCAATTCGAAAACAACCCTTGTAGGACACTTGCTAAGAGTGTATACAATTGTATGAATTGTTTTGGCCCAAAATTAATTTCCAAGAAACTTTGTTTTTACCATGCTTCGAGCTTGTTATGACTTAGACACTCCCTAAAGGAAAATTCCAACCTTACTCAAGAAAAATCCCAAGGATACAAAGAGGAAAATTTTCCACTTTCACCTTAGTGACATCTAAAGAAAAAGGCTAAGGGGGTAGTAAAAAACAAGCTGAGAAAGGTAACTTAAAGAAAATCTCCCTCTAAAAGGATACTATAAAAAATTACTAGCCAAAATAAAGTTATAAGCACAAAAAGTAGAAAAATATGACCTATGCATTGTTTGACAATTTGTTGTCATTGATGTCAACCCTTGGAGTGTTTAGGATGTAAAATTTCAAACCCCACCCAGTTTCAAGTCTCGTGGATTTTTATCAGTGTTTAATGCCCAAAACCCAGATTTATGAGAGCCATAAATACTCAACAAATAAACATAATTTTCATAACTGAAACATGAGGATTCTGAAAAACATTCAATGCAGAAATACAATATATCAACAACACAATATTCATAAAAATTATTTACACAGATATTTTCGGTCTAACAACGACCCTAGAAAAACCCACAAGGGGAAAACTAGTGAGAGAGGGATTTTTATTATTCAGAGCTTCAAAGAAAAATATTCTTTTACAACAGTCTTGTTCTCAGCAAAAAATTCAAAAAATTGTCTCATAAATTTTAAGCAAATCTCCTTCAGAACATACCCCAAATGATCCTTGATTTTTGTGCCAAAATCTGTACTGTTGTACGACTGTCACAACATTAACTTCTGTACTAACTATCTTGAAATTTGTGCCTAGAATTCTATAAATTCGTGTCCAGAGAAAATAGAACTGTACAACCCTCACTTTCTGTTCCAATGGTTGTACAGACTATATAGAAATATCTTCAGAAAAATGTGCCCAGTAGTCACCTCGATTTATGTGCAAGGAAAACCAATATGGAATCCTTGGAATGCATGCCAAACTCCTCAGGAAATTTTCTATTGTTCCTCTCAATTTTTGTGCATACAAAACATGGTACAACCTCTAGAACTTCGTATGATATGACCTCCAAACTCTGTTGTACTTTTCCTCGATTTGCATGCTAGATTTCTACCTTGAAATGCGTTCCTCCAACTCTGCAAAGGGCCTCTCTTTCTAAAGTTCGACCTCCTCTCTTTCTTGCTATCTCAAAATCCATGAAAAACCCAATAATGGGTGTGCTCTCCAACCCTAATAGACTCAATGAAGGTAGATGAAGGGTTTCTTAATCCAACATTGGAGATTGGATTAGATGAGTGGATGAGATTGAGTGTCCATTCACTCACCCCCTTTACTTAAGTCATAAAGTCACCTTTTAATTTATATCTCATAAATTAAATGACTAGGGTACACACTAGGTACTTTCTCACCCCTTAGGCACCTAGGTGATGAGAAACACTTGCCTAGGTACTTTTTAATTATTTTAACACTCCCTCTTACCGAGGAAAGTGTTACTCACCACTCCAAGCTTGCCCCTGAATAATAAAAACTTGCCTTTTCCCAAGTCTTTGGTGAGTATGTTCGCAACCTTCTCATCTGTAGATATGTACTATATCTCAACTACTCCTCTCTAAACATAATCCCAGATGAAGTGATATCGAATCTCAATGTGCTTATACCTGTCATGAAAAAATGGATTCTCAGAGGGTTTAATACAACTCTGATTGTCACAGTAAATCATAGTGGGCCTCAACTGCACACCAAATAATCCCACCAATAGGCCTGACTGGAAGCCATATGCTAAGCCTATGAAGAACACAAAGCCACTAAATTTTTCTTTTGACTGAACCAAGACACCACTGTTGAGCCCAATTCGAAACAACATTAAGAAGTACTCTTCCCGTCATTGACACATCCTGCCCAATCTAAATCTGTCACTAGCAAATTTGGGTCATTTTGCAATGGCTATTTCGACGCTCTTGCGATGTTATGTTGTGGAATTTGCGACGAATCTGGGCTCTTTGAAACATCGTTTTGTGTCATGTGACAATTGCGACGAACTTGAATAAACGTCGCAAGAGCGATGCCCCTAGGGAACTTATCACAATTGCGACAAAAAAGAAATATCGTCGCCAATACGAAAATTTAGGCAAAAATTTGAAACCAACATTTTCGTCTCAATTGCGACGACCTTTTTGATGACAAATTTCATTGTTTACATAGAAAAATTGTCGAAACTATTTAAGTTTTTTTCACAATTGTGACAACAACTTTTAGTTGTTTACATAGCAAAACTGTCACAACTATTTAAGTTGTCATCGCACTTGTGACGTCAACTTTTGTTGTTTATATTGCAAAACTATCACAACTATTTAAGTTGTCGTCACAAGTGTGACAACAACTTTTGTTGTTTATATTGCAAAACTATCTCAGCTATTTAAGTTGTCATCGCAAGTGAGACAACAACTTTTGTTGTTTATATTGAAAAACTATCGCAACTATTTAGGTTGTCTTCTCAGTTGCGACGACAACTTTTGTGGTTTATATTTCAAAATTGTCGCAACTATTTAAGTTGTTGTCGCAAGTGCGACAAACAATATTTATTTAAAAAAAATAAAATAAAATTAAAAATTTATTTGATTTAATATTACCATTTTAATATTAGTATTAATACATGATGCAAATGAAGAGCTTAATGATCTTATTAGAAGATTTTATTAGATAATTAAGGTGCAACAGACCAAAGAACAAGTTAATGAGAGATTCCAAGAATATCAAAATAAGATGAAAATTATTTTTGATAGAAGAGTTAAAGAGAGATTTTACTCTTTTACTCCATCAGATTTGGTGCCACACCAATGTTACCAAGGAAGAAGATGGTAAAGTCAAGTATATTAATGGAATAGGGCATGAAGGAACAATTATGCGACAATATATCATCAAATATTTAAGGAATCAAAGGAAAGGAAGTTATCAAAGAATGACGCTGAAAAGAACTAAATATAGATGGATGAATAATCATATTGTATGAGAGAATAAATATAATTAACTTGATTACTTTGTTTCATCACATGAAAAAGATTTAGCCACAAAGCTTTTAGGATAGTTTTTCGAATGGGGGTACTTATGTTATGACCTAATGGGGGGTATATATGGGGTTGAATGTATATGTAATTGGATTGAATGCATATGTGAAACATTTGAACATATGATTTGGATATATGGATCTACTTGGGTTATTTGGAGGAATTTGTTCCTAACTATAAGGAATTTGTTCTCCACGCTCACATTTGGCATACACTATGTATATTGATTGATCTTGTTATTTTGAGTATTTGGACAATAACTCTTACGTACCCCATTGATTTTCCTTCTAGATATATACTAAGGGCAATTGGTTTACATGGTGTAATCAACAAAAACTGAAATCAATTCTACAATTGTCAAGTTTCTTGTTAGTTCAAACAATATTTTTCTTGACAAGCATTATCTTGTTAAAGTGTTTCCATCCTCTTTATTTGGTCATCTTGAATTCATTGTGCATTTTTCTCTAAGAGAAGGTTTCATTTTTAATAAATCTTATTCTCATTATAATATGAATGAACTTTTCTTAATAGCCAAGCTTGTATGGATATGATTTCATTCATTTTGGAGAGTGGTAGTTTATGTTCCTAATATTTCTTTATCCCTAAGACCAATATATGGCATGCCCATTATATTGTTTCCATGCTTTGACTATAATGTGCACCAAACACCCAACTTAAACTCACATCAAACCAATATTGTGAGACTTGGGATTGACGAAAAGTCAGTGAGTTTGGGAAATGGAAAAACTTGGCAACTCGGAAAAAATCAGTTCAAAAATATTCAAATAGAAACAATGCTCAGAATACAAAAAATTTTGTGCAGAAAAAAGATTAATGACATTTCCATCCTTAAAATCTATAAAACGATAGGTTTTCCATCAATTCATCTCATCAAATATGACAACAAAAAATATGGCACTTAAAATTAGCCTAAAAAACTTAAACATAAATCAAATAGCTTGCATGGGACTATGCCATATTTGCAATGAATTCATTCTAGGTGGTGTTTCAGGTTGTTTGTGCCCCCCTTTCATACTGTGGTTATATTGTTTGCACTTGAGCTTCTTGTCATCATTCGATTCAAGTTTGAAGGCATGTTCTCATGCTTGATCAAACCACCTTTTTGACTTAGGAGCCATGGTTAGTCAAGATTCAATAAAAATAAGAGAAGAGTATATCACTGTAGGTTGATCCCCAAGTTTAAAATGAAGATGAAATCTCCAAAATCAATTTTGCTGAAAATCAGAATACTTTCTTCAAAATTGGAATTCAATTGAAACTGAAGATCTAACATGTAGATATATTGTCTCTCTACCTCCTATTCGGTCTCCATCCCACAAATACAAGTGTTCTCAAGACTCCAACTGAACCCCAAACAAGAATAACACAACCTCCTGAAAAACGTTTTAGTGTTCACAGTCCAATTGAAAACTCAAATCAATGAATATAAAATGACCAAATGAGTGAAATGCATCTTGTTTTTGGGTTATATGCCTTTAGGGTTTCCTTTGATGTGTTCCTGCTCATATTTCTCCCTCCAAAAAACACATTTTGGCCTTTTCTCCAAGTCAATTCCATGTGGGATCCACCTTTTCTTAATGGGTGAGTTTTGTCAGGTTTCAACAAGTCTAACAAGTTCGAGTCAGGTTCAACAGGTTTTGGCAAGTTTCATTTATAAGAAAGTTTCACAACTAGTTTTCACTGGTTATTCATTTCAGCGTTGACCCAACAAACTCATAGGCCTTCGGCATGTCTCACAACATTGCTTCAAACCAAGGTTGTGAGACTCAGACTCAACAAAAAATCGGCCATCTTGGGACTGGGAAAAACTTGACAGCTCAACAAGACTTGACAAAACTCTAAATTGAAAATTAAAATCAAATTTAATTAAAAAAAACTCTCAAAATACAAGAAATTTTATGCAAAAAAAATAATATGACATTTCCGTCCATAAATCTATAAAACAACAGTTTATCCATCAATTCATCTCATCAAATATGATAATATAAAATTTGGCACTTGAAATGTGTTCAAAAACTGAACCATAAATCAAAATTTCAAATAGATTGGAATCCATCAAATAATAACAAGTTCAACAATTCAACTATTGTACTACATAAATCATGACATAATCATAAGCTCAAAATAAACAATGTCTCCCATCTCGAGTATCATTTATTTTGTTTCCTTCGTTTGATCTTGAAGCATGAGAGTGTGAATGTATTTTAGGAGATATCAAAGCATGATATTGAAGGTATTATAATAAACCCGACTAAAACAAGTTTCCTTGTTCACAGTCACACTATAGATTGAAACACAATCACTCAAGAATAAATGAGAAAATGAGTTATATGCCTTTAGGGTTTCATTAGAGGAGGTCAAGGTCTTTTGTTCCCTCCAAAACCCCGTATAATCCCTTTCTCCAAGTTCTTTGCATGTGGGGTTCATGTTTACCTATTAGGGGTCAAAATCACGAGCTCTATGCAAGTTCTAGCAAGTTTCCACGGGTTTCAACAAGTTTCATGCAATTTTATAGTCTTTACAAGTTTTTTCCACTAACCTACAATGAGTAGCTTCAAATCCAAGGGATGAGAAAGAATCTAGATTACCTTTCTCTTAAACACATCCTCACATTGTCCATACAATTGTGGCATGCAAAGAATAGCACACCAATCCCATTTAGTTTTTTGAACTTTCAAAAGATCCTGACAATGTTTCTTGAACTTACTAGAACAACCTCAATAATTAGGATTCTTTATCAAGAGTATGATACTATATGGCATAGTTATCATACCTAAATATGGTTCTCACGAGATATCCATGACTTTCTTTTGCAAAGGTTTTTATGGAGACATGATATCTACCCTATTGCTCATAGATGATGACATCCTCCTAGTCTCCTTACAAGAACAATGAAATATGATTGTTATTATATTTTTGGGCAAGGCTAGGCAATTTGAGTTCAACCTTGGTAAGACCATGTCATGATTTTCAACACCGCCAATGAAGCACTACTAAAATAACATTTCACTTTTTCCTTCAAAATCTTTCAAGGCCAAGACTAAGTTTATGCCCAATAAATAAAGATTAGTTTTCTTAAAGGTTGTGCAACGTTTATGCATATAGGTAAGTATATATGTATACACGGGTATGAGCACATAAACAATCAAGTGCCATGAAATAGCCCTCCACTTATTAACTTCTATTATATAGTCACTTGACAACAATTTAGGTAATAAACAATAGAATGCTTCGTTATATGCACTTTATGTTAGATTTGGTGGCTCTGAGATACTTCCGCATAGGCATCGCCCAACATGCAGAAGTGACCAAGCACATTTCTCCCTAGTGACTTTATAAACAGATTTTATAAATTTAAGTTGAGATTTTATTTTTTAATGTGTAAAAGTGAATTTATGAGGTTGTCGATCACTTTAGTGACTTAAGTGACCTCAACGAATGATCAAGTTGTGACCGTTGATCTCATGAGGGCAAGATTAGATCTTGACCATCAATCTCATTGGGAGACCAAGTGTTAAAGGAGTTACACATTGGAAATTGCATAAAGGTAACACTTGAGGGAGAGAGGGCACACACTTTGAGGAGAGCTTGAGCAGGAAGGTGAAGAGTCACTTTTCTCAAGAAAGAGATTGAGCTCATGGAGAAGTGAGATTAACAACAAGAGGAAGGTGCATTCTCCAAGGGAAATATGGAGGTTCGTACAGCTAGAGGAGGGGTATAATTCCAAGGAAGGAGAGGGTTCATACAACTGAAGGAGGGCATGATTTTCAAGAGGAGAAGAGGGCACATTTTTCCAGAAATTACAACATTAAATGTTGAGTTGACAGCAGTGAAAAGGGAGGTTGTACATCACTGTTTAGAGGTCGTACAACAACATAGAGGCACACAAATCGAGGCAAGAGGATGGATTTTTTTTTAAGTGTTTGGATGTATGAAATTAGTGCAAAACAATACTACTAATGTGCACATATATCAAGATTTTATTTGTTGTTAAAAGGATTGTACATTGCATAAAATGCGGATTGTTTTGTGTGTTTTTTAGCACATAAATCGAGGAGGTTTGTTGGCACATTTTTCAAGAACTTTTGTTGTTGATTACTTGTTGTTGTAAACTCTAATATGAAATTTCTCTGAGCTCAATAAGAAAACTCTCCTTGAACAGGTATTCCCAAGTTGGGTTTTTTCCAAGGGCATTGCCCATAAATTACTAGTGTTATATGGAGTGATTTATTTAGTGTTCATTATTATTTCCGCTGCTATTTTAGTTTCATATCTCTGTCATATAGTATTTCTTATTTATTGTTGAAGCTTTATAGGAGGTTGAAATATGTTTATGACTTAGTATATATCTGAGCTAAAATATTTTCATGGTATCATAACTAGTGCTCTGAGGTTCAGCAGACAAGAGAGTTGGCACTTGATTTGCAGTGCGTTGCAAAGGGGTTTTTCCTGGAAGAAGGGAAGGGAAGAAAGTAAATGAAGATATGCAACATAATACAAAGAATACTATGAATCATGAAGATATGCAACATAACATGTTGTCTATAGGGAATCATGAACCTTTGAGTGAGATATGGGTATTGTTATAATATTTTGTGTATAAAAAATGGCTATGAAGGATTTAACCATGGTTGGGGGATAAATCCAAGGAATTAGGCCTTGAAAAAATATTATCGGGTTAATAGTCCATGATTAAAGCCACAAACTACAACATGAGACATTTAAAGGGGATCTTTTGCATACGGGTTGGATGATGTTTTTATTAGGATTTTTTGTGTAGCAGGGATTTATGTTGCGGCCTTGACCATGATTAGGTGATGAAAATAGGGGCCTTAATCCATAAAGTATGATCAAGGCCTTTAACTGCAACATCATCCCTTTAAAGGGGATATTTTTCGTATGAATGAGAAAGGGTTTCCATTAGGATTTTTTGTGTAGCCAAGATGGGTCTTCGGGCCCTAACCATGATTAGGGGATTAAAATAAGGTCCTTAGTCCATAAATTAGTGTAACTAGTCTTATGGGACATGGAATATTCTTCAAACAACTAAAAAAAAACTTTTAGAAATTAACTTTGTCCTTGAGCACGATATTGGTACTTTTAGGAGGCTTTACATAAAAGATATGGATCTCATAGATTTGGCTGTAAATGAAGCTTATAGGTCCCTAGTCCATGAAAAAGGACTCAACCCACCATAAAAACTCAAATAATTGGCCTCTTGGTGGGATATAGGCATCATTAAGAGAATTTGCATACCAAGTATGGGTCTCAAGGCTTTGACCATGGTCAATGAAGGAAAACAAGGGTTGTATGATCTAAAATAGTGTTTTAGGGATTATAATATTTAACATATGAATGATATTTGGGAAATATTAGAAAACTGTAGATGCATTGGATGGATTTGGAGACTGTGACCATAGTCATGCGAGAAAATAAAGGGTATTAAGATCTAAATGAAAATTTTAATGCTCATGAACCATACACATGTCCTTGAACCACTACAAAGTTTCTTTCAAGGGGATATTTGGCATCCAATTGGGATATGTGTGACGTTAGGTGGTTTCATGCACCAAGGATAGGTCTAGGGGTCATAACCATGACAAGGAGAGAAAATAAAGGGACTC
>ML804541.1:213349-227527 GCA_009831015.1 Picea engelmannii | reverse complement strand
TCACCTAATACCTATATCTCACAAACATTAATCCTTATAATACTCAAACCATATAACCACTTTACTCCATAACACTATAACCCTTATCATCCCTAACACCTAACCCTTAATTCTCGCCATACCTAACCCCTATAAACATTAACTCCTAATCCCTATAAAGCACAATTCTAAACCAATGTAACCTTTATCTGACTTGTAACTCCTAATGAGCTTAACTACCATAACCCCTAATAAAACATTTCTACATGAAGAGCACTAAAACAACATCAAGGCCTACCAGAACATGGCCCTACAATCTCGAGAATACAAAGGTCATGGCTATGTCAATTGACATAGGTGAAAAGGAAAATTTGTCTAGTGACACCAAAATAACATGAGAATCATTAGTAGAGAATTGTAAATTCATTGTATTTGTGTTCAAACAAATACAAAGAATGTTTAATCATTACTAGAGAAATGAGGAACCAAATGCAAATAATGTTCAAACTATAACAAGAGAGAGAATTAGTGTTGATTTCCATAGAACATGGAATGCATGCTACAAATAAGAAAACTCTATAATTCATGTTGACCTACACATTATTGAACAATGAGTTGATAGATGCTAAAAGCTATAAGTAGGGCTTCAACAAGGTGATCTATGAGAAACTTGGTGTTGGGCTCTAAATATGTCCTAAAATCAACCTCTATGCATCAGCCAAAGGTAGGTGCTAGCACATGCATTTTACTTGTTTCCTACATAGGTTCTTACCTTCCGTTTTCAATACCCAACCTCCAGAGATGAAACACCTATAAAGGAACAACAATCATAAAATGAACGACAATTGTTCCTTTCAAATGAATAACAACTACCCTCAAAGGAACAACAGTCGTGTGAAAGGAACGACAACTGTTCCTTTCAAATGAACAACAACTACACTCAAAGGAACAAAAGTCGCGTGAAAGGAACAACAATTCTTCCTTTCAAATGAACAACAACTACACTCAAAGGAACAACAGTCGCATGGAAGGAACAACAGTTGTTCTTTTCAAATGAACAACAACTACACACAAAGAAACAACAGTCGCTACATTAGGATCCAAAAATTGACTGTCCCAGCTCTGTTCCTAAGCTGCCTGCTTGACATCAAGTTAGTATTTTGACCATAACTTTTTAGTTTGATGCCCAATCTCAAAATTTCAAATTGTTTTGTAAAATAGATTCAAAGGGATACTTGGGATGTAAACAAGTTTTGAAAATAAATCCATTTGGTCTCCCAAAAACAAACTGTCCCAACTGTGTTTCAGTAAAAAATTCAAGCCAAAATGCCACAAAAATCCAATAAATGAAATATGGCTCTCAAAAAGTGACCGGAATAGCTGTGAATGTTTTCAAAGATATAAATTTCAATGGAATACATGCCCATACCCAAAATTTCAAGCACTGAGTACCTAGATTGACTTGCACAGTGTGTTGCAGCAACTGGTAAAACTTAAAAAAAATGATGATTTTTTAAAGTAAGTCCATGAGATCAAGGCTACAAGCGATCGAATGATGATCTCTTGAAGGTGTCTCATTTTTATTTTTAAACTAGACTACTAATTCTTAGAACTAAACTAATCAATTCCATTAAGCATTTATTGAAAATTCATTCATTACCCTACCCTACTTTACTTGAAAAATGAATTAACTCAAGTATAAGAATACTTCCAATGAAACCACTTACGTAACAAAGTCTCAAATATGCTCATACCCACAACTGAAAAATATAACTTTATGAATACCAGGATATGAAAGACCAACTTCCATTGAAATGATAGTGCCAAGAATTATTGAAGTATAGCATGAAGTTGCGGATTGCTGACAGATTGAAACCAAGATTCAATATAGTCCTTGTTTCCTTGATTTCCTATAGATGTTACACCATGAATCTCTTTAGAAAACTGATCTTCTTGAATGCAGAAGAGATTCATATCTAGTGACCATGATGTAGAATATGCTTCACTTTTTGGTTCCAATGTCTGTTTTTCATCAGATTTGTTGATCTTGTCGGTTTGCTGATGATGATAAGAAACTTAATTTTCAATTCTTGGACTTAAAACTTGCCTAGACCTCATATGGATTTGTTGCAATGGTGTAGGTAAGGCAGGATAAGTGGTAAATGTAGGAAAGTTGTGCAGGTCAACACTGTAAGTATACTGCACTACTTTATTATGGTTAGGGTGCTAGGTGGGTTGAACAGGAAGTTGTGTAGGACATGGAGGAGCTTGATGAAAAGTTAAGTATGAAAAGTATAACTAATTGGTTTGTGTGGATGACCTTAGTGGGAAAATAGGATGTTGTTTAAGAGCTTGTGGAAAGTATGGAGGATTGGTGTTTTCCGCAACATGAGGGAAAATAGTCATGTGATCATAAGATGGGCCATGCCAACCTTGTGGAAAAGGTAGGTAGGACTAATATTGGGGTTGCCACAGTTGCCATGGTGTATGAGTATTCAATGATTTCTTGTGAGAGTAAGGAAATGGAGGGATAGAGTTTTGAATCATACATGTAGGACATGGTTGTTGTGGTGAAATTGATACAACTCCTCGATCTCTTTGATATATTGCTTTTATCTTGGGTAAGGAGGGGAAATGATCCATTGAATGACTCAATTCACATATGCCACAAATTATGAGACTATCCAAAGGACAATCCATTGCAAGATGTTTCTTCTAGCACCGAGGAAAAACTGTTTCTTCAGGTTCCTCCTATTTCTTTTTATCCTTCAAAGTATCAAATTGTGAATTTAATGAGCTAATGATATTAACTTTGAAATTTTCAATTGGATTAATGATTTCATCTCCTATAACTCTTGTTTTTGCAGCAGATTTAAAATATTGAGAAGAAGGCTCACTAGAATTATTACCAATCTTGAAGTTCCCTCTTGAATACCTTTTACATAACTCACAAATATCATCATATGGAAACTGAAATACATCACCTCTTCCCATCAAATTTAAGATTTCTAAAGACTCATCATGGATTCCTTTGAGTAGGAGTATCTTCAAGGTATCTTTTCCGAACTGTTTTTGTTTGGATCTTTGAAGGTTGTATTGAAAGCGCTCCACATATTCCTCCAAACTATCTTCTTCTCCTTGTGTCATTCCAAAGATATCGTCATTGACCTTGCAATAATCTTGGTACCTTTGCAAGAATACATATTTCATGTCTTCCCAAGTTTGTATAGAATTACCACCGAGGCTCATGAACCATCGGAGGGATGTTCCTTTTAGAGTAAGGGAAAAAACATTCAACTTCTGATAATTAGTAAAATAACCATAACCTCTACAAAATACTTCAAATTGAAATAAGAATGCATCAGGGTCTTCATTTGCCAAACCGTGAAAATTTGGTAGATTGGATGGGGGTATGCTTTGTATTTGTACCACTCATTCAGGATCTCTGATGGGGAATTCAAAGGTAACAACTTTTGTCTCCTTCTTACTTTCCATCTTTTTGTTGGATTCTTCATGTGTTATCTCAAGGCTCCTTCAAATGTTCCTGTGAACTTGTGAGTAGGATGGGTGGAGCTTACATCACCACTAAGAGAAATGATAATATTTATGATAAAAAACTAAAAACTAAATGCAAATAAAGAAACAATCAAGAAACCTACATGCCTTGACCCTTCACCTTGAAGTCAAGAACATGCAACTAAACAAAAAATGACAATTGGACTTGTGCACCCTTGATAACTTCCCCAACAACAGCGCCAAAATGTTGGGCTCTAAATATGTCCTAAAATCAACCTCTATGCATCAACCAAAGGTAGGTGCTAGCACAAGCATTTTACTTGTTGACTACATTGGTTTTTACCTTCCGTTTTCAATACCCAACCTCCAGAGATGAAATACCTATAAAGGAACAACAATCATAAAGGGAATGACAATTGTTCCTTTCAAATGAATAGCAACTACCCTCAAAGGAACAACATTCGTGTGAAAGGAATGGTAGTTGCTCATTTCAAATGAACAACAACTACACTCAAAGGAACAACAGTCGCGCGAAAGGAATGGCAGTTGTTCCTTTCAAATGAACAACAACTACACTCAAAGGAACAACAATCGCGCGAAAGGAACGATAGTTGTTCCTTTCAAATGAATAACAACTACACTCATAGGAACAGTAGTTGCTACATTGGGCTGAACTAATGTTTGAATTAATTGCATTCTAGTATTTTCCCAACTATTCAATTGTCAACCCGAGGAAGTCTTTTATTTAAAAGTTATTGTGCACAATATATGCAAGCAACAAATTCCAACTAACACTATTATCTATTTAATAAAATAAAACACATTACTTAAAATCAATCAAATCCACTCTTGCTTGAAAATACAATCAGCTGAAATAAAACCACTACCACACTCTTACATAAATTAAAGGATTATTAACAAAATGAAGTAACAACAACATGAATTGAATCTTATTGTAAGAGCAATCTAATAAACAACACACAACTGTAAGAAGTGATCAACTAATCATAAACCAAGATAAATTAAGACAATGAAAAGAAAAATACAAGTAAATGAATAAGACCAACACATACTAGATTGAGAGGGCCCTGCCTCACCTAGCATGCATGGCCAAAAGACTTACAAGATTAAGATAAAGTTGCACATAATTGCAGATCCATCAACTCCTTTGTATTATAGAAGAAAACTTAGAAATTACATAAGTTCAGCTCTTTCTTACAAATAAATTCTATATAATTTCATGAATGACTCTCTCCTGATTGAAGAGGTCTTATTTATACAAATCAAATCCCCAAATCCCTGGGTTGCTCAAACAAATTGCTAAGTTTAGAGAACCGGCCGCAACTGTAAATCTGGAAAATACCCTTTTAAAGAACCAACGATTTCTATCAAACCGTAGCTCCAATTGGAAAACGACTCACATGGAATTCAATTGGGCCCATTCTGAAAAAAACCCATGTCTTGGATTTTCGAGATTCATCCTCATCTGCTCACAATAATTCACGCAAATTCGTCTCTCCTTATCTATCACGTTTTTCACTGAAAACGGTTAACCATGAGATAGAACTCACATGTGTCATTTCGAGGTTGGAACCTTGACTGCTGCAACTATTGATACATAAAATAAATCGTCAAACCATCATAAAAAAAATCATGCATAATAGTCTTTAATTCATTAAAAATGAAGGAAGAATGATCATTATTAACCACTAAAGCATAACAGGAATAATATGTCATTTTATGAGCAGTTGTAGCAAATGTATGGCAAATGGAATGATAAATGAACGATAATAGGATGGAGAAGGGATGGAATGGATGTCTATAGATGATGAAAATATGGACAAATATGTGACCCAACACTTGGGAAGAATTAATTCTACATATTCAGATGGATATCATGACAATCAATTAGACTATTAATGACATCAATGCCAAAAATTTATTGATACGATGAAACAAGGAGTATATGTTACAAACATTATGATCTTAGACAAGGATGGAGCACAAAAATACATATGGAAATAGGAGATTTCTCTCTAACCAATATGTTATTGGATGATGGTTACATAGTAAACAATATGTTGAAGGATACATGGGGAAAGTTAGAGAAATCAAAATTGAGGCCACTAGAGTTGTTGGTTGAAAATAAAATCCATCAATCACTTCGACAAGGTGATCAATGAAAATTTCATATTGAATTCATTCAATAGATTCCAAGGATCACGACAACATTATCAATTGGACTATTAATGATTTCAATTTCATATGGAAATAGAAGATCTCACTCTAGCCAATTTAATAATACTAGATGGTGATTATAGAATAATCATTATGATGGAGACAAAAATAATTAGAGAAACCAAAATTGTGACCACCAAGAAGGAGAAATAGTCATTGATGATTAGTGCACCAACACAATTGCATTCAAGAAAAGGAGAATATTGAATAATTATTGATTTAATAAGTTGCAATAGTGAATGGGGAGTTGACTATTTGTAGTGAATCCTCCAGAAGCAGGAAAGATGAACTATATGAATGCAAAGGGAAAGGGAAGTATAACTAGAGGATTTATTAGAGGTAATAAATCATTTGATAGTGGATCATTGTAGCATTCGAAGATGGATAATCTAAGTTTTTTGTTGCTATAATATAGAATCAAAACTAATAACTAAACCCAAAGGGAAGAATCTACTCAAGTGAATGATGAGAAGGAAAATTACCCATCACACGGCTTGACCAATGTTACCACTGGTAAAAGTAAAATTCAATGAAGGTATCCCATGACCATACTAACTAAGTTGTTCTTAAATACAGGGAACATATACCCACTCAAAAAATTAATGTAGAAATGAAGAATGAGCCTTAACACATCATAATGGGAATTGAGTGGAGGATAAAATTGCTAGTCAAACAATTAACATATTTAAGAATAGAAAGAATTATTTGCATGGTCCTATAAATATGGAAGCTAACCCGTTGTTCAATAGGGGAGTGGGGGAAGTTATCCACCCCAAAATATGGAAGCTAAGTCCAAGGCCCTGAGGGGACAAAGGTTGAATTCTAATTTGGTGGGAATATTCCATTAGAAAAATCGTTTCCTTTCTTAGATGTTATGGTATATAGTTGACGACATTTACAAGAATAAAATACAAGGCAATATTGGAAGAGCTCGAGGAAATTTCAAGAATGCCTCAGCTTATCCCCTCAATGAATAACAACTGACCAAACAATGACAAATGCTAAAGTTTGATGAGACATATACAAGACCGACGAAAGCCTAAAACTTGCGTCAACCAAATTGGGTACTCTGAAAGAAAATTAGGGTTTATAGTTTACATGATGCATTGATGATGGAATAAAGTGGGTGTGTCAGTAAAATTTGAGTCCAAAAACCCTCCCATATCGGTAAAGCATGTGAATAGTCTATCCATCTCAAATTTCAATGCATACAGATACAATTTGAAAACATTTCGACGTTGGCCCCATTCACATGTCACTGTTGCTCCCCTCTAGTATCTTGATGGTGTTGATTAAGAAATCAAAAAAATAGAGGGATTTTTCATCACAGCTATGACGCAGATACATTTTATATACATTAATGTAGAATCTGAAAGAAAAATGAATAGAGACTGACTAAACCTAAAACTTGCATCAACCAAATTGGGTACTCTGAAATAAAATTAGGGTTTATGGTTTACATGATGAAGTGATGATGGAAAAAAGTGGGTGTGTCACTCAAATTTGAGTCCAGAAACCCTCCCACATTGTTAAGGCATGCCAATAGTCTATCCATGAAAATTTTCAGTGCATACAAAAACTGTTTGAAAAAATTTCAACGTTGGGCCCATTCACAGGTCCTCGCTGTCGGACGTGTCTAGTCCGCATGAAAATTTCGTTCCTCATTCCTCGTTAATTGACCATGGTGTAGTCCCCATGATCCATTATTTTTGTACAAAATTACATACTAATGGCATAAAATTATCGATGAATTTTTGTTGTCGATAGTATAGCAATTTTTTCGCAAGATTATTTACATTCATCTCTCTTGCGACGATATCAAATGATGTAGCTTGCATTCATTTCATATTTGGTTTATCAAATTGAAATCTCAATTTGATACTTTGCAAGCTAGTTGGACCTTCATTCAAATACAAATATGAAACTTGGAATCATTAACATATCTACTAGAACATATGAAAAATAGTTGGGTTTATGGTTTACATGATGCATTTATGATGGCAGAAAGTGGGCGTGGCAGTAAAATTTGAGTCCAGAAACCCTCCCATATCGGTAAGGCATGCGAATAGTCTATTCGGGTCAAATTTCAATGCATACAGATATAGTTTGAAAACATTTTGACGTTGGCCCCATTCACATGTCATTGTTGCTTGCCTCTAGTATCTTGATGGTGTTCATTAAGCAATCAATGAAATAAAGGGATTTTTCATCAGAGCTATGATGTAGATACATTGTATATACATTAATGTAGAACCTGAAAGCAAAATGAATAGAGACTGACGAAAGCCTAAAATTTGCATCAACCAAATTGGGTACTCTGAAAGAAAATTAGGGTTTATGGTTTACATGATGAAGTGATGATGGAAGAAAGTGGGTGTGTCACTCAAATTCGAGTCAAGAAACCCTCCCATATCGTTAAGGCATGCCAATAGTCTATCCATGAAAAATTTCAGTGCATACAGAAACAGTTTGAAAAACTTTCAACGTTGGCCCCATTTGCAGGTCCTTGCTGTTGGACGTGTCTAGTCCTCGTGCAATTTTAGTTCCTCATTCCTCGTTACTTGACCATGGTGTAGTCCCCAAGATCCATTATTTTTGTACAAAATTACATACTAATGGCATAAAATTATCGATGAACGTTTTTCATCGATAGTATAGCAAATTCGTCGCAAGATTATTTACATTCGCCTCTCTTGCGACGATATTAAATGATGCATCTTGGATTCATTTCATATTTTGTTTATCAACATGAAATATCAATTTATTACTTTGCAATCTAGATGGACCTTCAGTCAAATACAAATATGAAACTTGGAATCATTAACATATTTACTAGAACATATGAATAATAGTTGGGTTTATGGTTTACATGATGCATTGATGATGGATGAAAGTGGTTGTGTCAGTAAAATTTGAGTCCAGAAACCCTCCCATATCAGTAAGGCATGCGAATAGTCTATCCAAGTCAAATTTGAATGCATACATATACAGTTTGAAAACATTTCGACGTTGGCCCCATTCACATGTCACTGTTTCTCCCCTCTAGTATCTTGATGGTGTTGATTAAGCAATCAACGAAATCGAGGTATTTTTCATCATAGCTATAACATAGATACATTTTATATACATTAATGTAGAACCTAAAATAAAAATGAATAGAGACCGATGAAAGCCTAAAACTTGCGTCAAACAATTTGGGTACTCTGAAAGAAAATTAGGGTTTGTGGCTTACATGATGAAGTGATGATGGAAGAAAGTGGGCGTTTCACTCAAATTTGAGTCCATAAACCCTCCCATATCACTAAGTCATGCCAATAGTCTATCCATGAAAATTTTCAGTGCACACAGAAACTGTTTGAAAAAAATTCAATGTTGGCCCCATTCGCAGGTCCCTGTTGTCGTACATGTCTAGTCCTCGTGCAATTTTTGTTCCTCGTTCCTCGTTACTTGACCATGGTGTAGTCCCCAAGATCCATTATTTTTGTACAAAATTACATACTAATGGCATAAAATTATCGATGAACTTTTGTTGTCGATAGTATAGAAAATTCGTCGCAAGATTATTTACATTCGTCTCTCTTGCGACGATATCAAATGATGCAGCTTGGATTCATTTCATATTTGGTTGATCAACTTTAAATCTCAATTTTATACTTTGCAAGCTAGCTGAAACTCTATTCAAATACAAATATGAAACTTGGAATCATTAACATATCTACTAGAACATATGAAAAATAGTTGGGTTTATGGTTTACATGATGCATAGATGATGGAAGAAAGTGGGTGTGTCAGTAAAATTTGAGTCCAGAAACCCTCCCATATCGATAAGGCATGCAAATAGTCTATCCAAGTCAAATTTCAATGCATACATATACAGTTTGAAAACATTTCGACGTTGGCCCCATTCACATGTTGTTGTTGCTCGCCTCTAGTATCTTGATGGTGTTGATTAATCAATCAATGAAATAGAGGGATTTTTCATCAGAGCTATGACGTAGATACATTTTATATACATTAATGTAGAACCTGAAAGAAAAATGAATAGAGACCAACAAAAGCCTAAAACTTGCGTCAACCAAATTGGGTACTTTGAAAGAAAATTACGGTTTATGGTTTACATGATGAAGTGATGATGGAATAAAGTGGGTGTGTCACTCAAATTCGAGTCCAGAAACCCTCTCATATAGTTAAGGCATGCCAATAGTCTATCCATGAAAATTTTCAATGCATACATAAATAGTTTGAAAAAATTTCAACGTTGGCCCCATTCACAGGTCCCTATTGTCGAACGTGTCTAGTCCTCGTGAAATTTTTGTTCCTCATTCCTCGTTACTTGACCATGGTGTAGTCCCAAAGATCCATTATTTTTGTATAAAATTACATACTAATGGCATAAAATTATCGATGAACTTTTGTCGTCAATAGTATAAAAATTTCGTCGCAAGATTATTTACATTCGTCTCTCTTGTGACGATATCAAATGATGCGGCTTGGATTCATTTCATATTTGGTTTATCAAATTGAAATCTCAATTTTATACTTTGCAAGCTAGTTGGACCTTCATTCAAATACAAATATGAAACTTGGAATCATTAACATATCTACTAGAACATATGAAAAATAATTGGGTTTATGGTTTACATGATGCATTGATGATGGAAGAAAGTGGGCGTGTCAGTAAAATTTGAGTCCATAAACCCTCCCATATCGGTAAGGCATGCGAATAGTCTATCTAGGTCAAATTTCAATGCATACAGATATAGTTTGAAAACATTTCGACGTTGGCCCATTCACATGTCACTGTTTCTCCCCTCTAGTATCTTGATGGTGTTCATTAAGCAATCAACGAAATAGAGGGATTTTTCATAATAGCTATGATGTAGGTACATTGTATATACATTAATGTAGAACTTGAAAGAAAAATTAATAGAGACCGACAAAAGCCTAAAACTTGCGTTCACCAAATTCGGTACTCTGAAATAAAATTAGGGTTTATGGTTTACATGATGAAGTGGTGATGGAAGAAAGTGGGTGTGTCACTCAAATTTGAGTCCCGAAACCCTCCCATATCATTAAGGCATGCCAATATTCTATCCATGAAAATTTTTCAGTGCATACAGAAACTGTTCGAAAAAATTTCAACGTTGGCCCCATTCGCAGGTCCTTGTTATCGGACGTGTCTAGTCCTCGTTCAATTTTCATTCCTCATTCCTCGTTACTTGACCATGGTGTAGTCCCTAAGATCCATTATTTTTGTACAAAATTACATACTAATGGCATAAAATTATCGATGAACTTTTGTTGTTGATAGTATAGCAAATTCGTCACAAGACTATTTACATTCGTCTCTCTTGCAACGATATCAAATGATGCATCTTGGATTCATTTCATATTTGGTTTATCAACTTGAAATATCAATTTGATACTTTGCAAGCTAGTTGGACCTTTAGTCAAAGACAAATATGAAACTTGGAATCATTAACATATCTACTAGAACATATGAAAAATAGTTGGGTTTATGGTTTACATTATGCATTTATGATGGAAGAAAGTGGGTGTGTCAGTCAAATTTGATTCCAAAAACCCTTCCATATCGGTAAGGCATGCGAATAGTCTATCCAATTCAAATTTCAATGCATACAGATACAGTTTGAAAACATTTCGACGTTCGCCCCATTCACATGTCACTGTTGCTCACCATTAGTATCTTGATGGTGTTGATTAAACAATCAATGAAATAGAGGGATTTTTTAGCATAGATATGACATAGATACATTGTATATACATTAATCTAGATCCTGAAAGAAAAATGAATAGAGACCGACGAAAGCCTAAAACTTGCATCAACCAAATTGGGTACTCTGAAAGAAAATTAGGGTTTATGGTTTACATGATGAAGCGATGATAGAAGAAAGTGGGTGTGTCACTCAAATTTGAGTCCAGAAACCCTCCCACATCGTTTTCCAATAGTCTTTCCATGAAAAATTTTAGTGCATACAGAAACTATTTGAAAAACTTTCAACATTGGCCCCATTCGCAGGTCCCTACTGTCGAACGTGTCTAGTCCTCATGCAATTTTTGTTCCTCGTTCACCGTTCCTAGTTATTTGTTCCTTGAACATGGTGTAGTCCCCAAGATCCATTATTTTTGTACAAAATTACATATTAATGGCATAAAATTATCGACGAATTTTTTTCATTGATAGTATAGAAAATTCGTCGCAAGATTATTTACATTCGTCTCTCTTGCAATGATATCAAATGATGCATCTTGGATTCATTTCATATTTGGTTTATGAACCTGAAATATCAATTTGATACTTTGCAAGCTAGCTGGACCTTCTGTCAAATACAAATATGAAACTTGGAATCATGAACATATCTACTATAACATATGAAAAATAACTGGGTTTATGGTAATTTCCATGATGAATTGATGATGGAAGAAAGTGGGTGTCAGTGAAATTTGAGTCCAGAAACCCTCCCATATCGTTAAGGCATGAAGATAGTCCTTGACTATGGTGTAGTCCCCAAGATCCATTATTTTTGTACAAAATTACATACTAATGGCATAAAATTATCGATGAATGTTTTTCGACGATAGTATAGCAAATTCATCACAAGAGTATTTACATTAGTCTCTCTTGCGACAATATCAAATGATGCTTGGATTCATTTCATATTTGGTTTATCAACTTGAAATCTCATTTTGATACTTTGCATGATAGTTGTACCTTCAATCAAATACAAATATGAAACTTGGAATCATTAACATATCTACTAGAACATATGAAAAATAGGGTTTATGGTAATTCTAAGAAGATTCAAATAGGTAACAATATTGATGAAATCTTATACGTTCATGATAGTATAAAAATGAAATAGCTTCTCTTGGTTTCAAGAATAATTTATCCTCTACTTAACAAGGCCAACCACGTGAAGGTGGAATCTCACATGGCCCCTCCCCTCCCCCTCACATCACTCTCAATTGATCCTGAAAACCTAATCCATAAAATATAAAATAATCGAAAGCAACGTCCTATTAAGATTCATGCATAGAAACTACAAAAACAAAAATTAATGAAGGTACACGAAATTATGTGTTTCTAAATGATATTTTTAGTCTACCACATACTTTACTATATTGACAACTATTTTCAGGTTTCAAATAATAATTAAACAACATGTAACCTAGGATATAAAACGTCGCATAAAACTTAAAAACATGTAATTAACCCATGACATTAAAAGTAAATTATTTTAAGAGAATAATTCATACAAATTAAAATATTATATAGTCATGTACCTAATCCAAGCTCAACATCTTTGTAATCATCCTTATTCTCTATCTTGATCTTCTTCATCGAACTTGACATCTATATCATCATCTGGTTTTGAAAGGATTGATGATATCATCATCATCATCAATGTCATTTTTGAGCATATTTTCATCGACATCATCATCAGGAATTGCAATATTGTCTCCTATGCCTAGATCATGATCTTCTTCGTCTTCTTCATAAGTCGACCCTCCATGCTCTTCCGGCTCTGTCTGCTATTATGTCTAATCATCTTCTTCATCTTCAATATCATCTTCTTCCTGTAAATGAGTATACTTAATTGGCCTTCCTCTTGGATCATATCTAACAAAAAATGACCAATCCCTTTCACCTGGAACATTTGAGTAAAAGACTTATTCACATTAACTTGGAAAAACATAGCGATCATGTCCTCTTTCAAACATCATTGTTTTAATCATTGGAAATCCGTTTGCATGTTGAATAACAGTTCTTTCCTCATCACGTTCATGAATTCGTAACCTATACCATTTGACAACGAACAATACTAATTTGAAGGAATTAAAGTCACACTCAAGTATATCATTTAAATACCCATAGTATCTATTTTTAGATTCTTGGGGATGTCTATCACTCCTAGAGGAAACATTAGTAACCTAGGATACTGCAGTTATCCCACTATCAGAAGTTTTCCTTGTTTCATCCAATTGTTTGATGCAAAATTTATGACCATTGCACCACATAGCCTTGTGGTGTTTCAACTGCAATATCTCAGATATGTAAAATATGCACTCTAAATTAATAAATTAACATATATTTATATAACTTCGAAAGTATCTGAAAAATACAGTACACATGTAGTCAGATTAGTATAATATAAAATAACTAAATAAACTGGGTGAAATTGCTTACCTGTCCATCTTTCAAACCATATGCTAGATCAATTTCCCTCTACGTAACATTGGCATCTCCGTTATGATGAGCTTCTCTAACCAATTCAGACATTCGTTGCCATGATAACCTACCTCCATTATGGTGTTTACATCTTTCAATCCATACATTCATCCAGTCAAGATTGTTTGCAATGTATAAATGCAGTGCATCCCACTCTAGAGCAACTGAATCAAAAAAACATAATTCACCAATAT
>ML804541.1:180144-205183 GCA_009831015.1 Picea engelmannii | reverse complement strand
TTTATGTTGCAGCATGTTTCAGCATCTGTTCTTCATAAACAATCGATTGCCATCAATGACAACCTTGATCATCTGCGCCAACCTTGATCATCTGCGCCTTGATCATCTGCGTCATCTCTGTTGTAGGCATATTTCCAACATTGGCAACCAATTCACTTTTTCTATTATCCTATAAGCTTCCTACACCTATGTCTTGCAAACATCAAGTTTTTGTCGCAATTTTTAGATAAACGACATTTTCATTTTTCGCGACAATTGCACATTTGTCTTCGTTAAGTTTTCACGACTGTAAGCGTGAAAACTTCTCCTTTCGAAGTTGTTTTCGATCATTATCTGAACTGTCAATATCTTTTATGTCCTTACGCCTATTGCGCTTGCCTTTTAATGATCATTATACAACTGGCAAGGGTCTCTAATTGGTTCTCATACTTCGATTGATCGTATAACTTGGTCTTATTGAGTTTGTAAGGCATTTAGCAATTGGATTTGAAATTTATATGACTTGTCTGATCATTGATTCTATGAAAATGCATAGGGGTTATGATTAATTATATATATATATATATATATATATATATATATGATATAATCCTTATGTTTATCTTTTCATAAATTTTGGCTTGTCGACTATATGAATACCGTCTGGCACCTTGGTTAAACTTTTGATTATATACATTGGCGCACAGTTGATTTTGGGTTTTGATTTATATGTCAGATTTTTAAACATTGTGGTATAACACTTGCGCGCATTGGTATACACCTTTGATTTTATTGGTTGTACACATGAATTAATGGTTGAACTATTATTATGGAGTGAAAAACTATGTAAATCGACAGCTGTACTTGGATAATCAATATTTTGCATGACAGACTCCACCACCTTCGCATGCTCGCATTAATGCTTATCCCTTTTGCTCGTTCATTGCTGTTGGCTCGGGTAGTTCTGCTCCTGTGTGTGTTGGTGATTCAAAACCTTCCCTTACCATGTATTCAGCTCCATGGCACCAGTCATGCGAGTTGAACCCAATGGCAGTCAAGCCCTGTTGATGTTTGACAATGCCCACTGAGATTTGGAAGAAAAGTGGATGGCTTACCTTCGTGAAACATTTTGAGGGTTTTAACCTTTGTGTAGCACGACAGTTTGGCATGAATTTCAATGGCTGTTGAGCCAAGGTCGACGTTATACAGTTAGAGATTGATGAACAGTTTATCATCTCGGCTACAGGGTTACCTACCTCGGGACAGCGTTGGTTTAAGAATTGCAAGGTCGAGGAAGTGTCATGGACACTGTTGTTTCAATCGCGCAAAATCACCTCCTGTGATAGAGGTATGCCCGTAACTATGTTTAAACAACGATGGAAAAAATTATTAATGCTAATCAAGCAGTTTGTGACCTGTGAAGGTCGATACGGGCTTGTGTTCCTCTACCACCTGTGTCTATTGATGATTTTTATAGGGTATCCTCTAAACATGCCGTTCTATTTTCATCAGAGCCTGTATAAAATGTCCAGAAAGTTTAAGAGGCACAAGGCTGACAATAGCCTGTTTCACCATGGGCTTATTAAGCTCATCATTGTTTATCATTTGAACTTGCATGGTGATAGTTGGAAGGCCTTCATCGCCCATAATGGATTTGAAGACACCGACCTTGTACAGGTTGATAAACCCATGGTAATTGAAACCAAGCCCAAACCACCTGTACCCTTGCACCTCCTACTACCTAAACCCTCGGCCAACCCTCCTGTGGACTTACCCGACACTGTAACTAAGAGTGCAGAAGCCATTACAAAGCCTATGAGAAAAACGCTCAAGGAAAAAATTGCTGCAAATGCCAAAGGGAAAAGGAATGCCCGACGCATTTCAAGAATGGCCAGAAACAAGCCGAAACCCTCTGCCGAGTCCAACCCTATAGTTCTGAGCGAGGATTCTGATTCGGATATTGAGCATTTTTTGGCCAGTGAGTACCCCTACTCACAAGGTTTGTGTGCCAATCCCCCTTACGATTTTGTATCAAACCTACCCCCCTGCCTAAAGGACGACCCTAACTATCAAGGTATTAAATTGCCTTATGAAACCCTCGGTCATTTGTCCAAACCCTCGAAATCCACACAGTCACCCTGTGACCAGTGCAATTCATGGTTAGAATGATATTTTATTGATGTTCCTATACTCCAATCAAAGATTCAATCTTTGGAGGACCAGATTGCAGTCTTAACCAGTCAAAAGGCCAAGATCTAAGCAGTGGATAAGAAACAAAAGACAACCAGCTCCATCCTATTCAAAAACGTGGAATCAACCACGGCTGTTGTAAATTCCAAGCTGGCATAATCAAGCAGTCTCGTCGCTACAAAGGTATGGTTTTGACATTGTTTTGTTTTGTAAATAATATAGTTTGATATAATGATTTGAATTCATCTTTTAAATAGTTTGATCACTCATATAAATGCCTCTATCATTCGGTGATCATCCTGTACATGGCTTCATTTTGATAAAAATAGAAGGAATTTCGATATATGATTTGCTCATAGATTTTTATTTTGATTGGAATGGTTATTCATTTGGATTTCATTTGCTAAGTTTGTCTGAGTGAAACAACGAAAGAAATGGTGTGTTTTCAATTCAATTTTTTTTGTGCCCACTCCCAACAGGAATTTTTTATGCTTAATTTAGAAAACGATTTTGCTCGGATTCGATTTCGTTATCATTGGTATGCTATGATTGGTAAATGTCTTCGGGAGGATACTTGTTACGATGCTGTGTCATGTGATTTTCTATATTTGATTGTTTCCAAGTTAAGGATAATGACTCTGTTTCTTTGATGAAAACAATACGCTCAAATAACATTTGCACCCGAATCCGGAAATGAATTCGAATCATAACAACTATGTGAAAACCTTAGCCAATCGATTCACTCTTATTCTAATTTGGCAAGTTTTTCCTATGAGTCAAGTTCAGATTATAATTGATGCTCTGTATTTTAGATTTGTGAAATGAATTTGTCAAACCCTGTTATTATTCGTTTGATTGAAATGATTGTGATCAAAATTAATCGATCTTGTTTGCTTGATGTGCAAGGATCAACGATCGAAATCTATAACAAATTATGTCTGATTGATCCTGTTACGATTTTGGTTATGTGTCAGTTATGGTTTGAATTCATTCATAGCCTAAATCGCTTGCTATACAGTTATCGTGATAATCCTGTTCGATTCGATGATTTCTCCTGTTGATGAGACGAGTATAACGCAGTGTTTGCGATTTGTTATGTTTTCAATTGAATATCAAAACGATCTCATAATAGAGGGATTCGATTTGTTGAGAAACTATTATGATGCTGTTACATATGATTTCATTTACTCGACTTATGACAATAATCGAAACAGAGTATTTCTATCTTTGTATTCGATTAAATGATATGAATCCTTTTGCTATATCGTTATAGTTATAACGATTGGAAAATGATTTTGTTGGATTGGATCGTATCTCTTGTTTAACAATCACATACGATATGTTTGATTATCAGTTTCAATTGGATATGAAACAATCTTATTACTGTTCGATTATGACTCTGTGGACCCGATTTTGTGGTAACAAAAGAACAGAGTATTCCTATCTCTGTGTTCGGTTGAATCATTTTTGATACTGTTTAATGTTGAATGATAAAATCATTTTAATCTCAATGATTCGTTTTCAAACGGTTATTGGAAGATAATTGGATTTAATTCTTTTAAAATATTTTGAATCGATTCTGATGTTGATTATGTATTTCATTTAGACTAGCTACAGAATCACATGATTCTGTAGCTAGTCTAAAGAATTTATTTTTTATCATTTTATTAATAAAAGAGTCTTCTAACTCGTCTATTTTGGACCCTTTTCAGGTGAATTTGAATTGCATGGGATTTGATGGAGAGTCTAGAGGATATTTAAATGCTTTAGTTTTATTTTAGTTTCCTAGTTTAGTTGAACTTGGGAATATCTTCCCAGATTATGTAAACAATTTGATAACTTCCACAGGGAGGTTTTACCCTGTGGAAAAACTTATAAATACTTATTATTTTTGTAATAAGAGAATCCTCATTCGTGGGAGAACAAGGATATGGATATCTAATAGAGACTGAGACAAAAATTGATGTTCTGCTACAACTTTAGCTTTTCATAATATCAATCTTTTGTTTCATGTTTATGTTATCAATTTGCATTTGATTAATGACTACTTTAGCTATCTTAGTCTTTTGCAAATGATATGAATTAATTAATATGATCCATATCTGATTTCTTCCAGTATTTAAAAACATAGCAATTACTTGATTCAGTTTGTGAATGACATATTTCTCTTCTTCATTAATTGAATTATTAAGTATAAATTTTTGCATAACAGGTTTACCTAATTGCAGAGATTTATAAATCATATAATTGTTATGATTTTTTATGTCTTGTTTGTCCTGTAAACAAACTTAAAGAGCATCACAACTATCGTTTATGAGAAGCTTTTGGATTATTCGGTGCGAGTTTCCTTCCTCCAATCTGCTTGAGCAGTCATCATACACAGGACAAATCCAGAGCGTTTACAGGTCTGTTTGTTGTTATTTGTTCAGTATATTTATTAGTAGTTTAATTAGATATATTTGTAGTTTAGATTAGTGATTTAGTTTAATTAGTTTTCTGTTTCATTTCTTGTTCATAAAATCATAAAATCAACAAAAACATCTCTCTCTGCCTTAGGACAGAATGCAAACGCATTTTTCAGGTTTTATTTAAATCGGTAAATTGTGGATATTGTACATTTTGTGAATAAGTTATATTTCAGTTAGTAGTTAGTAGTTAGTATAGTATAAGTTAGTAGTTTGTGTATATATAGTTAGTTAGATTAGTTTATTAGTTTGTTTTAATAATTAGTTTTAATTAGTTAGTTTAGTAGTTAGTTTTAATTAGATTAGTTTAGTAGTTTGTTTTATTTATTGTTAGTTAGTTTCGTTTGTTTTATTAGTTAGTTTTAGTTTGATTAGTTTTTGTAGATTAGTTTCAGTTTTGTTTTATTAGGACCTTAGATCAGCTAACAGAGCCTCTAAACCCGTCAGGGTGGTTCATTCCAAACGGCTTGAGTTATTAGACAACCCCAGACCGGTTCCACTCTCTCAGTTGACGGACGGTCAATTTCGCCCGTCAACAGTCTGTTGCATATAGGAAAAAAAATAATCTATTTCTAGGATTTCTAAATACTTCAAACACCTTTCCACTTAGAAGAGAAAACTGATAATGAAACTCTTTCAAACACACAAACAATAAAAAAGATTCTATCGTAGAGAAACAAGTCTGTTCATATCAGACTCATGAATTAAAATGATGAACTTAAGAAGCTTGTTTCTTGTAACCATCAAAACAGTAAATGGCAATCAACTCCAATCACTCTTAAAATCAAAAATCAATTCCAGCTTCATGTAATTCAAACAAACCAGTACAAGGAACATTCAGCATAACTGAGGAACTTCGCTATAGAGCATGAAGGTGACATATAAAGTCTTCTAGTTCATGTACTAAGTCTACTACAATCATAAAACTCAAAATATCAATCCCACACTTCAAATAATTAACTGGCAATATTCAACATTTGAAAATGAAATATCTGTTTGATCTAACACCTAATTATTCACACCAATATAGAAACAAATAACGCAATGCTGAACTCTTGAAACAAATCGAATCACCCTACTATAAAACACTCACACAATCACAAAAAACGTATACAGGGAGGTATACCTTGGTTAGGGCGGTGGGCCCTTGCCGAACGAACAAGGAACCTCTTAAGAAAGTAACAGACTAAAGCTTTTCACTCATACTCAGGAATTTGCCAAATAGATCTTTTGTATTAATTCAAATGGTAAATTGGATCAGTAGTTCTTTACTTCATACATAAAAACGATCTGGTTATGATAGGATATTTCTTATTCTATATTACCTATACAACATTCCTTATATAGAAGGTAAGCCAATACTATCACTATCTAATGGATAACATTAAATAGTTTAAAATATATTACAATTTATATCGAATCTCTAAGAATCAACTCCATCCTCATGACATGAAGTGCATGAGAGATGGAGTCCCTCATAATCTGCAAAACTGATTTGGAAGATTTTGTTAAAATTCCTTCTCAAAATATTCATCATTATATTGGTCCAACTTGTGTGTTCTCGAAACAGAGGTTTTGGTACTGGAATACACACAATTGTGAATCTCGGTATCAGAATGATCGTGGCACAGACAATACCAGAATAGCTCGTGACTCGGTACTGGAATGGATTTAGTACTGAATTGCACGATGACCAGTGGTACTGGAATGGCACGAGTACTGGATTAGCTTCTCATGAGTAAAACCATTAGGATCATACAAATAAAACACTTTAATCCAATTATTTCAATAAAGTTAAACAAAACATGCTTTAAATCATCAATTACCTCTTGTGAACATGAACAAGATCATTAGGTATGTGTTTGAGAGGAAATAGTCAAGTATAGGCTTAGGACATAGGCAAAAAAGATTAGATACAAGGTAAGATAGGGCATTATATATGTCAAAATAGAGACTCAACATTTCCCCCATGCCGAAGATGTTGCATGTCCTCATGGAACTTTATAAAAAATTGATACCCAAACATTTCTGAAAAATTGAACCCTTCTCTCTCATTTCTCTGGTTGTAGGATGTTAAAACCAAAAACTTCACTCCTCAATTCCTTCTTGATAACCCTAGTGTACTGAATCAATCGTAAGACCTTGTTGATTTTGGTAGAGACTTATTCATGTTGTTCTTTCAATTGTGCATTCTCTACCTTGATATGTATGTCCAATAGCTTGTATTCTTCAACTTCTTGTGTCATCCTCTCAATCTTTGCTATCAATTTTTGTTTGTTCAGGGACTTGTCTAGGCTAGGTGTGATTGCTTCTTTAGTCACCTCCTTTTGGGCTTCTTTTTCTTTTCTCAAACAACTTATTTTTCTTAATTTTAACAATGGTTGTAGGCCTGGACACCTGCTTCTCCTCAGTCGACTTGGTTTTTATCTTGAGGCCTTGAGTTGTAAATTTTGGAGTCTTCCTCTGATGACCAACCCTTATTTCTACCCTGGAATATTGAGGCATAGGTTTTGCAATTTGTTCCTTCTCCCCTCTGAGCTTCTTCTTGTTTCTGCTTGTCACCTTAGCAACTTCTTTCAATTCACCAACCATTTTTTGGGAAGACCCAGTAACTGTCTCAGGAACATTTTCCAATTCCTGAGAGGATTTCAGAGGGGGTTTGATATTTGCTTCATGTAAAATACCCTATTGAGCTGTATCTCCCTTCCTTCATTTCTTACTCTATGATAGTTGGTCTTTAGGACGCAGGACTGAGCTAGATGCTTTAGACTGTGCAGACTTTTTCTTGTTCTACATGTTGAGGTCAGGGGTCTTCTCTACTTGGCTAGATGGTTTTGTAGCTTCTATTATAGTGGCTTCTGTAATTGTTAGCTTCATTTCCCCAAACTGCACACTCTCTCCATCATATGTCTGTGCAAAGGAAAGAGAAATTCCCTCGTGATTTCCCTTAAACTTTTCCAGAAATGGCACCCACCCTTCCCGTTCATATTTTTCTTTGCAAGCCTAATATTTTGTTGTTTCCCTCTACAATTGAAATATGGGTTCATGCCTATCGACCCCCATGCTAGCTTAAAAAATTCTATTGGGAAGATGAGGCACGTACAGAGGGTCGAGGGTTGAGTACTGGATAAATGTCGAATGTGATAGAGTACCAGACGGGAAAAAAAATGTGCAAAGAATACGAAGGCATGGGATATCCGTAGATGGTGTGACAACAACGGTAAATAATGCTCATATGAATGGTAGAGCCATCCAGAGGATCATTTATAAATGGAAGTGTAGACTATAATGGTCACATTGATAATCATGATGATATGGTGAGGCAGGTCCGATCCACTAACGACTTACAAATTCGTGGGACAATTGGCATCATACAATGTTCACGGAAGGGTGAGGTCATTATGATCAGGACTCGTGAACTTGAAATCCACTGGGATCATTATTTGATATGGTTAGATAGGTGGTTCGAGTCATTTCATATAGTATGGTATCGAATCATAAGTTTACGGGGTTTATTTATGGGGCAGTCAAAGGGAGTATGAATTTGATCCGATAAGGAACATAATGACCATGCACTCTCAATATTTTGGGGAATAAAGACATTGTACATAAAAGTGGTCGAGGATCTTATAAAGGTTCATGAAAAGGGGGCATGTCACGATCTGAGAGAAACCAGATGTTTTAAATGCATATTTAGTTTAATTCCTTTTAATAAAACGAAAAAAAAAGATGTTTAATATGCATGCCCTAGCGTTAATATTTGAACAACAACTTGGGAATATGATGAAAGTTACCAGTCACATTAGTACCTGATAATATGAGTATCGGATTACCTAAGTATCATAATAGTTGTGTGTAGAATTTGTAATTAGTATCGGAATAGCACAGGGTCCCTTCTTTAGTACTGGATGGAATTTGGTACCGGATAAGCAAAGAGTTGAACATTGTTTTCTGGTGCTTGAGAGATCCTTGACATAGATTCTGGTGGCAGTGATTTGTAGAAACAAATGGTGTTCTATGATCAGATTCGATTGCAAAACCATGTGGATGGAACAAATACCATAAATTTAGGAATTCTGAGTTTGCAAGAAGAACTATGTGGTAGGAGGGTATTCTGGGAATTAGATGATCAGATGTTAAGATTCATAGAACCTTCTTCTTTTGGACCTAGGGTAATCACAGCCCCTGCTAGTATTTCCTCCTTATTACAAAAAAATAATCCTAACTACTAATTTTCTGTGGATTTTTATCGAGCCCAGATTAGTTAATGCTCCCCGTTATTTTCACTTTTAAAGAGTCTGAAAAACTTAAAGGAAACTCTTCATACTGTCCCGTGGATTTTTCTCGAGCCCGGGCCAGTTCCTGATCACCGATGTTTTCAATTTTAAAGAGTCTGAAAAAATTAAAGAAGACTCTATTTGGTAGTTGTCCTCCTGATTCGTCTATCTTCATAGGAACACAACCAATTTATATATATATATATTTGTTTTTGTTAGTTATATCAAGAAAAGAAAAAGAGAAACTCTATATAATGACACACCTATGTAGAGAGATAAATGAATTTATACAATTGAACTTACTTTGATAGGTCAGCAGAAGGAGAAACCCTGTTGCTTACCAGTTCCATGTCGGAACTTTCAAGAACATTTTTGAAAAAATCTTCTTTCGATAGAGGCTTATGGTAAACCTTCATTCGATGCCCATTTACAACAAAGGAAGTCTAATTTTCATCAATGGTCTTGATCCTTACTGAACCATTTTCACAAACTGTGTCGATCTCATAGGGCCCCATCCATCTAGTAGACAATTTACCTTTAAAATTTTTTAATCTTCTGTCATATAGGAGGGCCCAATCTCCTGACTAGAAGGACTTCTCTTTGATGTACTTGTCATTCCATTTGGTCCTTTGCTCTTGTATCAGGGTGGTTCTTTGTAGAGAATCATGTCTTATCTCATCAAGATCACTTAATTGTAATAGCCTTTTTTTTTTAGCTACGCTCAGGTCCATCCCCAATTGCATGGCAGTTCTGAAGGTTTTTACCTGAAACTCTATGGGAAGTAGTACCTTCTTCCCATACACCAAATCATAGGGTGTATGGCCTATTGTATTCCTCCAAGCTATCTCGTAGCCCCATAAGGCCTTAGGAAACCTATCAGCCTAGTCTTTGTGATGTAGCTGAACAGTCTTAGTGTGGATGGCCTCTATCACTTTGTTGGTCGATTCCACTTGGCCATTGGCTTGGGGGTGATAGGGGGGGAGAATTTTTGTGTCTGATCCTGTATTGTTCAATAAGAGTGTTGACCAAATTTGAGGTGAATTGTGTCCCTTGGTTAGTGACTATTTCCCGAGGTACTCTGAAATGAGTGAAAATTTCCTCAAAGAGAAAGTCTACAACAGATTGTTCATTGGATGAATACAGAGACTTGGCTTCTACCCATTTTGTTACATAGTCTGTGCAAACTAGGATGTACTTTTTCCTGCGGGACATGGGATTGATAGGTCCTACAAAATCTAATGCCTAGTTTTCAAAGGGTTCAATCACTACTTGGGCTTGGAGTGGCATTTTGTCGACTGTTGTAGGTTTTCCCATTCTTTGGAAATCATTGCAGTTGGCCATGTATTTCTTTGAATCTTTGAAGATGGTTGGCCAATAATAGCTAGACTATAGAATCTTGTATGTTGTCCTTTTTTCGACAAAATGGCCACCACAAGGGCCATCATGACAAGCTCTGAAGATATCCTGCATCTCGTCCTCCCGAACACATATTCGGATTACCAAATCAGGTCCAGTTATGTATAAGTAATCCTCATGCCACATATAATTGGAACTTAGCTGAATAATTCTTTGTTTTTCTCTGGATGACATATTTTGAGGCAACTTTCCAGTTACAAGATAATTGGCTATGTCTGCATACCAAGGGGTGTAAGCAGAAATGGAAAATAAATTCTCATTCGGAAAATCATCATCTACTGGAGTATTGTCACCTGTATGAATAAATATAGATAAGAAATCAACAACCAAATTATCTCTTCCAGGCCTATCAATGATAGTGAGATTGAATTCTTGTAATAATAACAACCATCTAGTCACTCTAGCATTTGTAACAGGTTTATTCATAAAAAATCTGATAGTTGAGTGGTCAGTGTGCACAAAAACTTCGTATCCTTTTATATAGTGTCTAAACTTGTTGATGGCATGTACTACTGATAAAAAAATATTTTTCTGTGATAGTGTAGTTTGCTTCAGCATGTGAGAGATTCTTGCTAACGAAGTATATAGCATAAAGAATCTGCCCTTCCCTTTGTCCTAAGACAACTCCCAAAGCGGTAACTGAGGCATCTGTGCAAATATGGAAAGGAAGAGACCAATTTGGTCCTCTCAAAACAAGAGCACTTGACAACTTTGTCTTTAATCTTTCAAAGGAGATTTGGCATTGTTCATTCCAACATAATTCAACATCTTTTTTTAATAGTTTGAAAAGGGGGGCAACTAGGTTTGTAAATTTTTGAATACACCTCCTATCGTAACCATCATGCCCTAAGAAACTTCTAAATTCCTTTTGTGAGCTAGGGATCTTGATTTGGGAGATAATATCACTCTTGGCAGGGTCTACTCTTATTCCTGTACCGGAGATGTGGTGACCTAGAACAATTCCTTCAGTGAGCAACATTCTAGAATTTTCATGACTAAGTGACAGGTTGGTGTCTCTACACCTAACCAATACTTTCTCCAAATTATCCAATGCCTGTTGGAAATCATCCCCATACACTGTGAATTCATCCATGTAGACTTCCACACAATCATTGGTTAAATTGGAAAAAATAGCCAAGACAACTCTTTGAAAGGTAGCAGGGGCATTACATAAACCAAAAGGAAGAACCCTATAGGCATAGGTCCCCCAGGGATAGGTAAATGTGGTCTTATCCTGATCTTTTAGTGAAATTTGGATTTGGTTGTAACCACTAAACCCATCCAAGAAAGAAAAATACCTCTTCCCAGACAAAGTGTCTAAGACCTGATCTATGAAAGGCAAGGGAAAGTTGTCTCTATACGTGGCCTTGTTTAATTCTCGAAAGTCCACATAAATCCTCCATTTCCCACTTTTCTTAGGTACAATAACTAATGGGGAGACCCACTTTCTATCTGATATAGGGTAAATGAAATTGGCGTGCAGGAGTTTCTGAAGTTCTTCTTTCACTATATCCTTCAAGGCTAGATTCATTCTTCTTTGGGGTTGCCTGACAGGTCTGATCTGATCGTTAGTGTAAATGTGATGCATACAGGTTTCTAGGTGGATCCCTTTCATGTCAGAGTAATCCCATGCAAAAGCATCAGATTTCCCTTGAATCATTTGTATCAATTTTTGTTGTTGATCTGTTTCTAGGTTAGCATTGATATATACAAACTTTCTAGGACTGATTTCAATAGCTTGAACAATTGATTCTTTCCCTCCCTCTATCTGTGAAACAATGGCTATTGTAGAAGTGGACGGGTGCCAAGTTTCTTGAAATTCAGGGATAAAAATGTGTGTATAGTTAGCGAAAGATTGAGGATATTAAATGCATGTTGAATCAGCCAAGAATAGATTTAAGATTTGTTCTTCAGTTTTCTCTTGTACTCCTTTTATTTTTTCAAGTGTCAACAAGGGTTGAGTATAGTCCTCCTCCCCATAGGGATTCTCTAACTAGAGAGGAACTTCTGTGGCTGGTTGAGTGGGGGGAGAAAGGATAAGTTTTTTACTTTGAGTGCCATTGGAAATTGTCATCTCTCTAGATTGACAACTAATGAATGCATCAGCGGTGGCCAACCAAGGTCGGTCGAGAACTACTGGATGTCCTGTTTTGGAGGATTTGGAATGAATTATTAAGAAATCCACAGGGTATTCCCAAGAGGCCAAGGTAATTGTTATATCATCTAAACTTCTTGCTAGGGTGATGACAGATTTATTTGCAAGTTCCAACAAAGTTTGTGTTGGTCTTAGCCGATCTAGTTGTAGTGTTTTCATAGTGTTTACTGACATCACATGTATTTCTTCCCCTAGATCAATCAGTGTGTTAGGTAAGGCAAAACCAATAATTTCTATAGTTACCCCTGGGTTCCCTAGATCACTATACTTAGATGGCATTTCTGTTATAAATTCTGACAACTTCCCCACCACCTATATGACAGGAGGCTCCTTCCTCTTCCTCCCTGGCTATTTAATGCAAAGGTCCCTTACAATTTTAGCATAGATAGGTATGTCCTTGATGGCCTCTAGTAGAGGGATCTTTGCACATATATTTCTAAGTTCAGTCTCTAGATTATGTCCTATAGGTTCCTCAACTTTATTTACAAGTAACCTTTCTGGATAAGGAGGATTTATCTTCTGAGGTATTTCTGTTACAAAGGAGTTGGGAGAAGGAGTTTCATATTGTACAGGGGTGTTTCTTCCTTCATTTATTGGATCTCTTTGAACTATTTGGACATCTATTTGTTCTTCTTCTTGATTTGTAAGGTTATCTATTGGTTCTTCTTGGATAACCATAGTAAGATTTGTTTTGTTTACAACCTTTCCTGATCTTAATTCAATTCCATTAAATGGAGCTCGCATAATTACATAAGTGGGGAAGGTTTTTGCTTCAAGGTTTTGCACAGGTTGTGTTGGCCTTTTATTTGGGTTAGGAATAGGTTGTGAAGGAATAGGGGTAGGTCTCGAAGGATTTTGAATAGGTGCAGCTTGCATTTGTTGTTTCATATTTGGATTTATAGGTAGTGCAAATTGTTGTTGCAACTGTGGAGGTGGAATGAGAGTAGGAGGATTAAATCCTGGGAGCAACTGGAAAACATTTGAAGGGTATTGTGGGTAAGTGGGAAAATTTGTTAGCTGGAAGGGAACATTACCATATACAGGTCCTCTCCACCCTTGTTTCCAAGGTTGGGTTTATGGCTATTGTGGTGACCATTGAGGATAAGACATGGGAGGTACCTATTGTTATTGTGTATTGTGTAGTTGGGTCTGCAAACATATTGGGGTTTTGTTGTCTCCATGGTCTTTTAGGAGGGTAGGATGTTTTAGGTTCTCCTCCTCCCTTAAATATGGCCTTAAGCCCCGATAAAGAAGGGCAATTGTTAGTAGGATGAACCTCTGTGAAAAAACCACATATTTCAACAACATTAAGGGGGCATTCCTTTTCATGGTGCTTTTTCCTATATCGATGACAAAAAATTGCTAACGCAACATTTTCTTCCTCTTGTTTTTTTTTTTAATTTCTATAGTATCAAGTTGGGAACTTATGGTGTTTAGGATATCTGTTTTGAAGTTTTCTAATAGATTCCCCAGTTTAATCCTAGTGACACCTCCAGATGTGGGTTTAACAATTTTGTGTATAGGATCTCTTACACTTTTCCCAGTTTTAGCTTGACTGCGAGAGTATCTTTTACAATACTCTTCTATGTATGAAAATGGATTTTGGTACACATCCCCATAACTCATGAGGTTTAGAACCTCAATGCAATCATCCATCACACCCTTTAGAAATATATTCCTAACTATAGTTGTGTCTAAGGCAAATTGCTTAGTCTTCTGGTAGTTGTATAGGAACCTCTCAAAGTAATCTTCCAAGCTCTCTTCTTTAGATTGCTACATTTTGAATATATCATTCTTAGCATCCCTAGGTATGCATTAATCATGGTGTTTCTAGAGGAATGTCTCCTTCATACCATCCCAAGACAAAATGGTGTGTTCTCCTAGGCTCATGAACCACCTAAGTGCCAAATCTTTTAGCGTAGCTGGAAACAGTTTTAATTTTTTAGCATTATTCGTGTATTTATAACTTCTACATAGTATGTCAAATTCAAACAAAAATGAGTCAAGGTCTTCTATTGACATACCATGGAAATGAGGTAGTGAAGACAATGGAATGTTCTTCATAGCAATTTCTTGAGCAACATCTAGTATGGGGAATCCAAATGTCTCTGTGTCGTTAGCTGTTTTTCCCTCTTCTTCTACCATATCTCCAAACAACTTGTAGGGAGGTGGTGATTCTTATCCACTGAGTGATGGTTCGAACATTGGATTATGTGGTATTTCTAGCTGTTGCAAGGTTTTGTCTGGCTTCCCAACAACAGATTCATCTTCCTCTATTACTACCTCTGTTTTCTTTCCATCTTCTCCTTTTGATGGGGTCGCCATTGCTTCCTCCTTTTCTTGTTGTCTTATGTTTTCAATCTGAACAGTGGCTTCAGATTTAGTGCCCTTGGCTATTATTGCAATTGTTTCCTTTGAGAATTTTTCCTGCACGAATTTTAGATGAGTTAGTGTGGGGGGAGGGGTTTTTTGTTGTTTGTTTTTCTGACTTTTCTGAAATTTTTGGAACAATGAATCTACCTTTATTATCCCCATGCCTACTCATAAAAGAAATTCCATTAAAGTAAAAATAAAAATGCAGATTCCTAATTATCAAAGGTAGGAGGACAACTTGACTTTGTAGCAACCTCACCAAAGTGGATGCGCAGGTTCTTACCTCTCATCTTACCATTTTCTTTCCACCCTTAGAGTGTCCTTAAATCCAATCCAAACTTCATCTAACTAATCAAAACTCAAAATGATACCTATTATCGTTTACAACTCCTTGACAACGACGCCAAAATGTTGGTGTAAAAATATGTCTAATATAGATCTTACACTCATTTAAATGTCAACCCGGGATTCGTAATCAAAAGAGTTGTTACACTATATGTCCCAAAAATAGGTAACCTACCTAAGTCTGTTGCATATAGGAAATAATAAAAAAAAAAAAAAAAAAAATCTATTTCTAAGATTTCTAAATACTTCAAACACCTTTGAACTTAGAAGAGAAAATTGATAATGAAACTCTTTCAAACACACAACCAATCAAAAAGATTCTATCCTAGAGAAACAAGTTTGTTCATATCATGCTCATGAATTAAAATGATGAACTTAAGAAGCTTGTTTCCTGTAACAATCAAAACAGTAAATGGCTATCAACTCCAATCACTCTTAAAATCAAAAATCAATTCCAGCTTCATGTAATTCAAACAAACCAGTACAAGGAACATTCAACATAACTGAGGAACTTCATTATAGAGCATGAAGGTGACATATAAAGTCTTCTGGTTCCTGTACTAATTCTACTGCAATCATAAAAATCAAAATATCAATCCCACACTTCAAATAATTAACTGGCAATCTTCAACATTTGAAAATGAAATATCTGTTTGATCTAACACCTAATTATTCACACCAATCCAGAAACAAATAACTCAATGTTGAACTCTTGAAACAAATCGAATCACCCTACTGTAAAACACTCACACAATCACACAAAACGTATACAATGAGGTTTACCTTGGTTGGGGCGGTGGGCCCTTGCTGAACCAACAAGGAACCTCTTAAGAAAGTAACAGACTAAAGCTTTTCACTGATACTCAGGAATTTTCCAAATAGATCTTTTGTATTAATTCAAATGGTAAATTGGATCAGTAGTTCTTTACTTCATACATAAAAACGATCTGGTTCTAATAGCATACTTCTTATTCTATATTACCTATACAACATTCCTTATATAGAAGGTAAGTCGATACTATCACTATCTAATGGATAGAATTAAATAGTTTAAAAGATATTACAATTTATATCGAATCTCTAAGAATCGACTCCATCCTCATGACACGAAGTGCATGAGTGATGGAGTCCCTCGTAATCTACAAAACTGATTTGGAAGCCTCTGTTCAACTGCCTTCTCAAAATCTTCATCATGATATTGGTCCAACTGGTGTGTTTTGGAAACAAAGGTTTTGGTACCGGAATACACGCAGTTGTGAATCTGGGTATTGGAATGGGCGCGGCGCAGACAATACCGGAATAGCACATGACTCGGTACTGGAATGGATTTGGTACCGTATTTTACGATGACCGATGGTACCAGAATGGCACGAGTACTGGATTAGATGCTCACGAGTCAAACGGTTAGGATCATACAAATAAAACACTTTAATCGAATTATTTCAAGAAAGTTAAACAAAACATGTTTTAAATCATCAATTACCTCTTGTGAACATGAACAAGATCATTAGGTATGTGTTTGAGAGGAAATAGTCAAGTATAGGCTTAGGACATAGGGAAAAAGGCTTAGATGCAAGGTAAGATAGGGCATTATATATGTCAAAATAGAGACTCAACAATCATGACACAAGAAAATAACATGTTTTAACATAAGTACATAATATATTACATTACATTACATTACAAGTAAAGCACGTGTCATTAAGTACAACACCAATTTGAAAGAACATTTCACATATAAATCACAACTACGTCTTACCTCATGTATTTTCCAAGATCATATATAACTTGTTTGATGTTGTTGTCAAAGTTATTTGGGAGAGATAGCAGTAGAACATACTGTAACAACAAAATGAATTGTTATTTGTTTTGACCAAAGTAGACAAACAAAAATAAAAAAAATAAAAGATCTATAAGGCCAATATATATAAATATGTATACCAAAATTATTACCTTAATGAAGGTATGCCAATCATGTGTTTTTACCCCACCAAATTCACCTTTCTTCGTTAATATATTTTTTATGTTTGAAGCAAAACCCGTGGGAAATTTAATTCTTTGAATGACCTCTTTTACATCATTGCTTTGTTGCTCTATTAATAACCATGGAAGGTTATTTCGGTCTAGTACTCCATCTGATCTATTTGAATATTGGATCACACTTCATATTGCATGATTGGCTTCCTGAATGTTAATGCAAGTTTTGACAATTGTTTCTTTGTCCCTCCTACCATATATTATTCGCCATAACGTTTTAGTCACATTCTTCCAGATATCCATTGTATCAAACAAATGAGATATTTTTATCTCCTCATAGTAGGGCAACTTCATGAATTGAGCAGGATAAGATTCCATTCCTCGTGGAAGACCATTATTAATACCTTCATGATGATTGTGACCTTCATGAAGCATAAAAGAAATCAGAAAAGTAATTATCAAATACGGTAAAATAAATTCAATGATTAAAATAAACATTCAAAACATTACATGATCTACAATACATTATGAAATTGAGTACGTTGACGATTTATATTATATTCAAACCTCTATAGGTGAGGTGTCATTCTTCGTGGTTTTAAACCAGTCTCTTCTTTCCCATTGAAAATATGTTTTTCAGTAGTACAATACCTATGGTTCTTAGGAAGAAGGTGCATATACTCATCAAACACCATATTTCCTAAACTTTTTGAATGACGATACTTCATCTTAGGGCCACAAATTGGACATGCAAATCTACCCTTTGTTTGAAGACCTGCAACAAATGGATTAATGTCAATTATACAATGAGATTATTTAAAAAGTAAACATGCACCATGATAACATTCAAATATTATATAGTATTAAAGTGCAATATTAGAATTCTTATACATACCACAAAAATGTGTTAGTCCAGGGGCATCATGAATTGTCCATAAAAGTATTCCACGGAATTCAAATTTCTTCTTCTCGATTTGTTTACATATGCCATACATTGTGATGCCAACCCATAACTTTAGTCACTCGTCGATAAGAGGCTCGATATATACATTCATATCTCTAACCTGGGACTTACCTAATATTTGTTTGAAATTACACATAATTACTAAAGGAATGATGTCATGTAATATATATAATTAAATAAATTAACAAAACATATTATGCAAAAATTGAAACAAATGAAAATGTTAAATTCAAAAAATTAATGTAAACAAATACCTGGAACAATCATTGTCAACATTATCTGCTCCCTCTTTATTGACATCCAAGGAGGAATGTTATTGTTGATAACAAAAATAGGCCACACTGAGTAAATAGACCTAAGCTCTCTGAATGGATTAACACCGTTAGCTGCCAATGAAAGCCTAACATTACGAGGTTCATCTTTGAAATCTGCCCATTTTTCCTCAATTTCCCTAAATGCAGAATCATCAGCAGGTATTCAAAGAACACCATCTCCACTTCTGTTACGTGCATGGTAATCCATAAATTGTGCTATGCTTTCACACTTGAACAATCGCTGCAAACGTAGAATTATGGGAATATGACGAAGAACCTTTCGAGGCACCCTTTTTGTTACTTGATTGGTTCGATATCTACTAATAGGACATTGCAGACATTCGGTTTTCAAAGCATGTTGTCCATAATATATAATATGGTCATTAGGACATGCATCTATAGTTTGATAATCCATTCCAATGTCTTTCATAATGGCTTGCAAACCTCGATATGTGCAAGGTAAAATATTTGACGATGGTAACAAAAATTCACCTAACAATCTACAACATAACAAACAACTAGTTAATGTAAGAATATTAATCGTAAAAATTGCATTCTTATTTTACACATTAATTAACATTAAAAGCAAATAAAAAAAATCAACATTTATGTATAGTATGAGATGAAACATATTACATACCTTAGTATCTGTGTCATACAAGTGTTCGACAAATTATTCATAACCTTTAAGTTCACTAGTAACAATGTAGTGGAGAGAAGATTTTCTCTTGATCCTTCATAAAGTCATTTATTTTCCTTTTCTAATAGAGGTTCATCATAAATACCAACATTTTCCCCATCCTCATCTGGATGCGAAAACAAATATTGGATCATTTGATTTGTCCCATCATCTTCTTCCATGAGATCCTCATTTGCTTGGTCATGATGATGTTCCTCATCTTGTACAACATCATTTCTACTAATACTTGGTGCAATATTCTACGGAAAGTTAGAGGACAACTCTAACTTTATAATTACAAACAATCATGCAAAATTAGTGTATACTATAACAAACATTCAAACAATATATATACATATATATAATTTTATATAAAATCAACAAAATAAAAAAAGATAATGAATATATAGCTAATTACCAAGAGACGATATTCATTTAATTTGCCATCAATGTGACCATATTTCCTACAATGCTTTGTCGCTGTTTCTATTAAAATTCTTACGGGATGTCTGAGGCAACATTATTTACAAGGGCAATAACATCTACCATCACCCTTTTCACCCGCTTTACTTTTTTCCCCACCTCTAATAGCATTCTGCGACATTCTTCTGCACAAAAATACCCTTTCAGAACCATCGTTGTTATAGAAAGATTGTCGCAACATATTTGAATTGTCAAATATTTATAGGGTAATTTTAGGTCACTATCGTCACAATTGCGATGAACGTGACGTAAAAATATTTATTTTTTTACCTATTTACTTAAGGTCATTTTTAATGGTCAATTTTAAGGTTCAGTAATACGTCGCTCTTGTGACAGACAAAGTATAGTCATCTCTCTTGCGACGAACATTGACCATAATAATTTTGTCAAACCACATGCGTCGATATTGCAACGAATATGGGGTGGATTTAAAAAACCTAAACCTTTTCTCTTGCATGTTGCGATGAAAGAGTACTTTCGTCGCAAGTGGTCGTCACAAAATTTTCAATATGCAGTAGTGTGTATAGCCCACCAATCCAAATCCATCCCCTCTCAGATAGTCCAGACCATAATCCACTATACAAAAAAGATACCTGAGCATGTGTTTTGTTTCTACCCAATGCACTCTCCTAGTCCACCATGAACTAAATAAGAGTGTTGACAGCAAAACAAATATCTGGTCCGGTGTTGACAAAATACATCAATGAACCAATCAACTGATGATATCAAGTGGAATCAACCAACTGTGACTCAGAAGCATGAAGCTTATTCCAGTTAGTAATCATGGGTGTGGTCATGGGCCTACAATCCTTCATTTGGAATCTCCTCAAAATGTCATAAGCATACTTCCCCTTTCCCAGGAAGATGTGTCCAGGATCCTGCCAAACCTCCAAGGTTTTCTTTTTAATACTCCAAGCAACTGTTGTTGAACCCATGCTAAATGTATACCATAAGGTATATTTGTTTTCATCCATACAACTTGCCCAATCTGAATCTGTATAACCAATTGATATGAAATTTTCTATAGATCTATATAAAAAGCCATACCCAAATATTCAGAAACCTCATAATCCTTTTAAATTCTTTCCAATGTATTGCTCGAGGATCTAACATAAACATGGATACCATATTGACTTAAAAATAAGTATATTGTCAAGGTTTAGTTAGGTAGATCAAACTTCCAACCAATTGATGATATAGAGTAACATCAACTAGATTGGAGTCATCATTTTTGTATAACTTGAACTCGACTTCCAAATGATTTGTTGTTAGCTTGCAACTCATCATGTATAACTTCTTCAAAATATCCAAAGTGGTCTTGTATTGTGACATAAAAATACTATCATCCTTCTTCCATACTTCGATGCCTAAGAAATAATGCTACTCACGAGTCACCGAGATCTATCATCTCAAATTCAACAATCATGTGTAGCTTAAATTTATGAAACAAATCAAGATTATTCCATGAGTATATCAAATCATCAACATATAATGAAACTATAAGAATATCTTGTCCTGGATGAAGAATATAGAGATTAGCTTCAGATGAACTCTTAACTAGACCATGATCTTGAAAATACTTATAAATACTTGAATACCATGCTCTTGGTGCTTGTTTGAGACCATGTTAATACTTCTTCAACATTTAAACACATTCTTATTTACCTGGAATTTCAAAACCTATAGGATGCTCTACATAAATTTCTTCATCCACATAACCATTTAAGAAAGATGATTTAATATCCACTTGAAGAATTGTCCACTTATATTGTGCAACTAATGCAAGTACCATATTGATTGTGTCCAATTTTTCCACTGGAGCAACCATATTTGTATAATCAATTCTTTCTCTTTGAGCATAACCTTGTTGATCAAAATTTGGTCACCTGTATTTTCCCGCTCCTGGAATAATAAAAGAAAATTGATATTAGAAGAAGACAATTTTGAACGATTATAAATTTATTGTGTAGCCCTCGGTCTTAGCTTCATTATGCATTTTTCGGATTCAAAACGAGTTTGTATGCTTAAGATAGCTAGGTTTGTGTATAAATTCCAAAAAATCACTTCCTCAAAATGTTCTTCTCTACTCCACTCCCACCAAAATGAACCAGTACTTAGATTATTCTTAAATTATCTCACGAGCTCATACACATTGTTTTTGAATTCTAAACTTCTAGCATCATCATAATGCATTGCAATATTCTACCATATCCATGTTACACAAACACTTAGTTTTATTTTTTTATTTTATTTCCTCACTCTCCTCCTTATCCCTCCCATTCCTTATCTCTCCACTCCCCTCCCTTATTCCTTGATGCAGGAGCATCTACAACATCATGACGCGAGCCAGCGTGGACATTGCCAGCATATACCTTTTTGAATCGCTTTGGGGATTGTTGCGCCGTCATTTGAGGGAAGGAATTCAAAGCCAAGCGCACTTGTATTGTAATGTAGATAAGAGAACATTAAATTGTTTTAATGCTGGTAGATAGGGTTAGCTGTAGATTAGACAGTTTTGGCTCTCGAGAGGGAAAACGGAATATACGCACCCTCCTTTGTATCATTGTATTAATATTCAGAGAACATAATAGAGAATCCAGCATTAGCATTGTGAGAAGAGGAGCAGAGTAGAGAGCTTGTGAAGAACTCCATGTACAGACATTGAATAAATAGGAAAGTTTTGATTCAATCTCATGGATATGTTTGAGCTCTGTGTGTTGTTGATATTATGATTTTGCATTCTTGCTTCTTTTTATGCTTATCTTCTATATGCTGCGTATGTGATTGCGTATCAGGTTCGAAACCTGAGAGAATGAGTGAATGAGTTTCAATTTTTTCTCTGCTTAAGCCAGGAGATTCCTGCATAGAGTGCAGTATAATTCCTCCGCATAGAGTGCATTGAGGAGGTTAAGCAGTTGAACCTTTGTTCTCGTGTCGCCCAGAGTGAGTTGGGTTGTTTGAACCGTGCAGGTGAGTGCAGGTCGAACCGGAGTCTCAGTAGCAAGTTTGAGGAAAGAAAGGCCAGGGGTTGATGGGACTGTGGGAGCACAGAATCGGGAAGAGACCAACTCTTTGAGAGCTGTTAGAAGTCAAGCGCAGGAAGTGCGTAACGGTTTCTCTGAAGGAGCCAGAGAAGCAAAGCTCAGGAGAGTTATAACCTTTGCACCAGTTGCACGGGCGAAGCTGTTGAAGTGGAGAACTCTTCAGAGGAAGAGAATCGACGACTTGAAGCCTTGGAAAAGAATTAACCTCCAAGCACAGGCGGAACAAGACTATTATCGTATTTCGGCACATCAGGGTTGGCGGGTGCAAGAGTTACATGCACGTCGAAGTCGCAAGTTGCGATTCCCCGATTTAATCGGAGTTGTCGATCACCAGAAGGACAGGTGGCACGAGATACTGAGGATTCGGGATTCGGCACTTCGGCGGTTGCAAAGTTAAAAGAAACATAGAGAGACAGCGAAGTCCCGGGTTGCGACGGGTCCCACGGAGGCCGTGTGGAGTAAAACACGTGGCATCGACATCTCGGTACTCGGGGTTCCAAAACGCAAGGGCTCGGCATCGCGAGTGGCGACCTCCCGAAGTATTGATCGTTGACCATCAGGGATCGGGGTTTCGGTGTTTGATTTCACGAGGACAGTGTTGCAAACCTCGCGATACCGCGAGACCCGATAGCCCGATATGCGAATAAAAGATCATCGAGAAGTGTCCTGTGGGCAAAGAACTCCCGAGGGAGTTGGAAGAGATTTGACTCTTCGGGCCTGTGAAGTGAAGAAGGTCCTGGTGGAGCGACCATCCGCTGAGGGGCAGGTTGCGCCAGAGTGGTATCAGAGCCATTAGATCTTGTCGGTATACTGTAGGCGAGAGGTGTGAAAGGAGAAAGGAAAGCACTCTGATACTCACGACTTGCGCCAGAGTGGTATCAGAGCCAGAGTGTCTTTGCTTTCTGAAGCAGAGACAGAAGAGATACAATGCCGCCCAGGAGAGAAAGGAAGTCACCTAATCGTGAGGACAGGGATGCCCAAAGAAGGGGTAGGCCAGCAGGTAATCCAGAGATGGAGTGTCAAATACGAGATCTCAGGGCGAGACTCGAAGATATGGAGACCACCCAGAGGTGTGGAGCCGACGCAGAGGAGTTCAGCGATCCCGAGATTGAAGAGGAAGCTGGACATGACCAAGAAGAGGTCTCAGCAGAAGATGCCTCGACAGAGAGGTTAATCAGAGATATTTCGAGGATGAGCTCGAAGACAAAGATGGACATTCCCATCTATGAGGGAAGTCTTAACGCAGAGGAGTTGCTGGATTGGATCCGAGCACTCGACACCTACTTCAATTACGAAGACATCGAAGAGGACAAGAAAGTAAGGCATGCCGTCACGAAGTTGAAGGGACATGCAGCCTTATGGTGGGACGAGATGCAGGCAGACAAGCATTCCAAAGGCAAACAGAAGATCAAAAGTTGGGATCGGATGATCGTCAAGATGAAGGCAAAGTTCATTCCGAGGGATTACCAGATCACTCTGTTCAGGCGGATGCAGAACCTGAGGCAGAAACTGATGACGGTGAAGGAGTACACCGAAGAATTCTATAGGCTCAACATTCGAGCTGGTCATCAGGAGAGTAATGACGAAAAGGTGGCGAGATATATGAATGGTCTCAGGTATGACATTTAGGATGAGCTGAGCATGGTTACCATCCGCACAGTTGAGGATGCGTACCAAATGGCTCTAAAAGCCGAAGAGAAGCTGAGCCGCAAGAAGGGACAGCGAGGGCGAGGCAGAAGCCATCCAAGAGGCAAAGCGGTTGCCCAGAAAGAATTTCAGAAGCCCAGGGAGGATTGGCGAAGACCTCAGGGAAAGGCTGAAATTGGTGGAACCTCACAGCAGAAGCAACAATTTGCTGAGCCGAGGAGACGGCAAGATGATCAGCAAGGAGGATACGCTGATGCTAATATTTTTCCTCGTACCCAAGGTAGAGGAAGAGGCAGAGTAGGAGTTATCACGTGCTTCACGTGTGGTAAAGACGGTCATAAATCCGTGGACTGTCCAGAGAGGAAAGTGGACGGAGGAAAAGCTCATGTCGCTAAGGCGCAGAGGCGTGATGTGGAGGATGAAGACACTGGAAGTGGGAAGTCACCGACGGTGCAGAAAGTTCTCTTGAAACCAGAGAAAAAGGTGGACACAGCTCAGAGATGCAGACTGTTCCAAATGACTTGTAAGACCAAGGGCTGGAAATGCAAGGTCATAGTGGACAGTGGGAGAACAGATAATCTCGTTTCGACCGAGATGGTGGAGAAGATGGAGCTAAAAACGAACGAACACCCGAGTCCTTACAAAGTGACATGGCTGCAGAAAGGACACCAGGTATGTGTTACGAGACAATGCTTGGTTAATTTTAAAATGGGTGATTATAGGGATGAAAT
>ML804541.1:111205-128581 GCA_009831015.1 Picea engelmannii | reverse complement strand
TATTAAACGAAGACGGATTACATCCTTATATAGGAAAAGACTCTCCCGAGTCGGCTACATGCAAACCATAAGACAACTAGACAACTGACTATGAACTGAGAACTAACTCTTCTAACTGGCGCTTACAACTGGCGCTTATTACTAGAGTGAACAACTAGATAACATCTCCATTACTTCCAAGTACTACTTCGGTGAGGAAATAATGGATGCGTTGCTCGAGAGATTCAGAGAAATAATGGGGAAGAGACTAAGTGAACGCATGGAATATGGAAAGAAGGGAGGAAATCTGGTTATAGTCCTCGAGCACAAATGAAAGATTTAAATTATGTTGGTCAAATTACTGGTACAAATAAAACCAGACTGTGGAATTTAAGGCTTCTCATGTTCGTGTTTTCAGATTTAAATTATTGGCATATTTAGTCGTTATAACTTCTTGTTCCTATTGATATTTTTAAGTGATGAATGTCTATTTTAAAAACAAAATATTTTTTATTTATGTTCATGAGATCCTCCTTTATGTTGTATTGGATCAAAAGTTACAAATTTTATATTTACATGATGTTTATGATAATCATAAAACGAAGATACTATTTTAGAGTACGAGAAGTTCAGATAACTTTGCTTGTTCCTCTCTTAAAAGTTTCAAATTTTACATTTACATATATAGTTTTGATGTTTATGATAATCATAAAATGAAGATACTGTTTTAGAGTAGTAGAAGTTCAGAGAACTTTATTTGCTCCATTTCTCAGACGGGTGAGGATATACTGGAGGACTAGTAAATCTGAGCTTTTTCTTATGTAATGCATTTTATGGATATACTGGCCATATGACCTTTTTTGACTATAGAATTTTTGTGCAGGATAGGCTTTCATGCCTCTGTAATATAAATAGTTTTGACTTATTTTATTTTAACAGCATGTCAACTTATAGTATATTCTCTTTTGAGAGGCAAATTTAGTTGGTTAGGTAAACTGAGATCTTCGTGTTGAATAAAGCTTTTATATTTTATTTCTTCAGAAATATGATAATATGTTTCTTATTCTTAATTTCTTCTTGTTATATAAATGTTTTTTTCTGTTTATACCAAATCTCTAATGCATATTTTATCCTGTTGGCATGTTTTTAGACAGAGCCAGAGTATGCGTGTTTGTCATTGATGGCGAAGATTAGCACGATCAGAAGCGTAGCGATAATGGCAAGATCAACAGTGTAAGATCAGAAGGAGGAAAATAGTCAAAGCATGACAAAGCTTTCGTTTTGGAGTTTTGCAGATCGGAAAATCCAAAGGAAAGAGGTTCGAACTTGCGATATGCGAAATCACGATAATAATCCTAACCGTTGGAGTCATAGGACACATGGAAATTGATTGGAATTTTTCTTACTTGCACATTGGAGGAGTCAACAGAGCATGGTGTGGGAACTCACGATATGCAAGATCACGAAAAGATCTGGACTGTCAAATCATTGAGATCGTGGACCATTGATCAGGCATGACGAAGGCCCGTGAAGTTGCGAAATGGAGAAATGATCTGATCCATCGGATCGAGGAGAAATCTAGACCATTGATTCAAGAAGGACATGTGGTGAAATCGTGATAATATCTAGGCTGTCGGTTCCATAGAACACATGGCGAAAGATCATTGTTTCACTGACTGGAAAGTCAAAGGAGCGAAGTGCTAGTTTGATTGGCGAGTGGTCATATCTCGTGGTCACATTGTCAAGAGCTGGAGAGCAGAGATAGAGAAGCCAAGCTCTATTTCGGATTTTGTGACATGGAGAGTCGAGAGGACTCATCAAGGAATACCCAAGACGCAAAAGTGTGAAATGCATTTTCGAATAAGGTTGTGGTCACAACTAGTGGTTACATTTGTGAAAGATGGAGGAAGAAGCTAGTGGTGTTAAGCTCCATCTCGGAGTCTCGACGATCACGACTTGGAGTGTCAAGACCCTTCATCATAGGAATCGCAATATGTGAGATCGCGATGAGGTCTGGACCGTCGGATCATTGGAGATCTTGACCGTTGATCAGGCTTGATAAAGTTCGTAATTTCGCGAAATACGAAGCGCCTTTTTGGCGCAGCCTATGGTCACCGTCAGTGGTCATGTGAGGGAAAGAAGCTAGGGGTGCTAAGCTCCATCTCAAAGTCTCGACGATCATGACTTGGAGTGTCAAGACCCTTCATCACAGGAACGCTGAGATGCAAAATCAAGAAATTCAAATTATCTTTAGCATTCGATCACAGTTAGTGGGCATATGAGATAAATGTGAAATCCTATGGATTTAATCCAACAGTACTGGTTAATTGGAAACTTGATCGAAGGGTTACTATTTCACCTCACAGGTAATCGATTAGTTATGATTTAGTTAGCAGAACTGAATCATGATTCTTGGACGGGTGGCGATTCAGTTGCTGATGTGTTTTCTTAGAGATTCAAGGTGTAACTAAATAGGTGGTATAGGATAAAAGGAAAATGCAATGACTGTGGAGGGTTGGTTGTTTTGGGAATGAAAAATGAATTGAACTATAGAAAGGTAAAATTACAGTATGCGTAGTGTAAAGAAGACTCAGAGATGAGGAACATAATTGGAACATAACATAATAGGTTAAGAGATAAGAATGTGCACATATCAAAGATGGATATATGTGAGAAGAAAAGAAATCCAAGATGTACATGCTGAAACAGAGGAGAAGATTAGAAAGATGAAGAGGATGCAAGAAGGAAGACACTGATGCAGGTAGAGTAGAGCAGCATAGAAGAATAGTGATAATCCTGGTAAGCAAATGAAAACTATCGAATCTCTATAATAAATTCACAGAAAGAAAATTTTTATATTTTAGGGTGGTTGGGAGGTGCTAGGAAGGACTGTTGTCCTTATATGTTCAAGTGGGTGCTTGAACACAGGGAGTTGTAGCTTCCATCTGGTTGCAGCCAGAGAAACCAGGGTGGCAGGGTGGTGCAAGGGAGAACATTGGTTCTCTGTTATACAGGTCGATGCCTGTGTAACTCGAAGTTGGTGCTTCCATCCAGTTGGTGCTGGAACTCTTAGGAATTTGGTGCTTCCATTCAGTTGGTGCTGGAACTCTTAGGGAGTTGGTGCTTCCTTCTAGTCAGTGCTAGAGAAACCAGAGAGTTGGTGCTCTCAACAAGTTGAAGCTTGTAAAACAGAGGTAGTAGCCTCACTTTGAGTTGGTGCTCAAACATAGATGATGTGCATAACTTAAAAGACTACCTATCATTTCGAAGAAGAAGATGTTTTCTCCCTTTATGGGTTTCCTTGTGAAAAATCTGTCTCTGTGTATATCTTATGTGTGATTGATGCTCATTGTTTATGTTGTTCATATGATGTATAATATTGATGGTCACTTGATGAAAGATTAAAAATGGTTTAATAGACCTAAAATTGTTTAAGCACAGTAACAACTGGTTCACCCCCCCCCCCTCTCAGTTGTCTTAGTAATTTCAACAATTGGTGCTAGAGTGGGTTCCTTTTATTTAAAGGTAGATCTGTAAGCTTAAACATGAAAAGTCATGAAGGGACTTCAACCAATAAGAATCCTCTATTTGATGGAACAAATTTCTCTTTTTGGAAGGTTAGAATGAGAACATACCTAATTGTTAATTTTTCAGACCCCAACCCAGTTTCAGTCTTGTTGATTTTTCAGCCAATGTTAAATGCCCAAACCCAGTTTTACATCAGCATATAAAAACTTAGCAGAAAATAAACTTCAGAACTGAAACATGAGGATTCTGAACATCATTTTAAGTGAAAAAATAAAATATCAGCAATATGCAAAACTCAGAAAATTATAGACACAGAAATTTTGGTCTAACATCGACCCTGGAAAAACCCACAAAGGGAAAACCAGTGAGAGCGGGATTTTTTTATTATTTATGGGCTTCTGAGAAATTATTTTACAGCATATTCATCTTCATAAATTTAAACACAAACTTATCTCAGTCTTCTTGCTCAGAAAAGACACCTTCAGAACTGTCCGGAAAAGCTTCTCGATTTCTGTCCTAGAAACCTGTACACTGTATGACTGTCCCAAGAATAAATGTTGTACGGACTGTCCTCGAAATTTGTGCCCAAAATTATGCCAAGATTGTACAAAAAACCCAACAATACAAATGCCTTGAAAAATGTGCCAATACCTTGAAAAATGCACCCAAAATTTATGACAGTACGACCCCTTGAGTTCTGTGCATCTTCGTATGGACTGTACGGATTTTCTTTGCCCAAAAAATCATGCCCATCTCCTTCCTCGATTTTTGTGCCAATTAATGTTGTACGACAGCCTTGACATGTGTGCCAATATTATCAGAAAACACAGTTGTTGTCCACCTCGATTTTTGTGCACATTTAATGTTGTACGGCCTCTAGAAATATGTACTGTATGGCTTGTTCTTCCTTGTTGCCTGTTGCCTCGAAATCCATGCCTGCTATTTTCTTTGGGATGCGTGCTCTCCTTCTGCAAATGTTGTCTCTCTTCTCAAGCTCGACCTCTCTCTTTCTCTCTCTTGTTCTCTCAACAAGAATGCATGAACAACCCATGAATGGGTGCGCCCTCTTGCCCTAATCGACCTCATGAGGGAAGGTGAGGGGTTTTCTAATCCAATGGTTGAGATTAGATTAGATGAGTGGATGAGATTAGGTGTCTCTTCACTCACCCTCACTTTAGTCATAAAGTCAACTTTTAATTTGCATATCACAAATTAAATGACTAGGGCCCACATTAGGCATTTTCTCCCTCTTAGGCACCTAGGGAAGAGAAACACTTTCCTTGGTACTTTATTTAATTAAAAATTTAACACTCCCTCATACCAAGGAAAGTGTTACTAACCACTCCAAGCTTGTCCCTGAAAATACAAACTTGCCTCTGCTCAATGCCTTGGTGAGTATGTCTGCAACCTGCTCCTCTATAGATATGTATTCTAGCTCCACAACACCTGTCTGAACATAATCACGGATGAAGTGATAACGAATCTCGATATGCTTAGACTGGTCATGAAAAATTGGATTCTCTGAGAGTTTAATGCAACTTTGATTATCATAGTAAATCACAGTAGGCCTCAACTGCACATCGAATAATCCCACTAGCATCTTACGAAGCCAAAGGGCCTCACAACTGGCCTGACTAGCTGCGATATACTCAGCCTCTGCAGAACTCAAAGCCACTGCCTTTTTCTTTCGACTGAACCAAGACATTACTGCTAATCCCAATCTGAAGCAGCACCCTGAAGTGCTTTTTCTGTCACTAACACATCCTGCCCAAACCGAGTCTATATATCCAACCAGATGAACTCTGCCACCCAGTGCACTCTCCTAGGCTCCACCATGAACTGACTAAGAGTGTTGACATCAAAACAAATATCTGGCCTGGTATTGACCAAATACATCAATGACCCGATCAACTGACGATACAAAGTGGAATCTACCAACTATGAATCAGAAGCATGAAGCTTCTTCCAATTGGTCATCATGGGAGTGGTCATGGTCTTGCTATCTCCCATCTGAAATCTACTCATAATGTCACACACATACTTCCCCTGTCCCAGGAAGATGTGTCCAGGCTCCTACCAAACCTCCAATTCCAAAAAGTAATGCATCAGTCCAATGTCAGTCATCTCGAACTCTGAAGCAAGGCTCTCCTTGCAGCTGTTGATGAGTCTCCCTGACCCTGTAATGAAAATATCATCCACATATAGTAGAAGAATGAGAGGATCCTCTCCAACCACAATGAAGTATAGGTTGGGATCTGCCTCACTCTTCTCAAAACCCAACTGCTACAAATAGGCATCTATCCTCAAATACCAAGCTTTGGGAGCTCGTTTTAGCCCATACAATTCCTTGTTCAGTCTACACACATGAGACTCTCTCCCATGCACCTCAAAGCCCAATGGATTCTCAATATACACCTCCTCTTCAATAAGACCATTCAGAAATGCGCTCTTCACACCATCTGGTGAATCTTCCAACCCATCTCTGTTGCAATGGAGATCATTTCCCTGATTGAAGTGTATCTAGCAACCAGCGCAAATGTTTCATTATAGTCGACTCCCTCAACCTGTGAAAATCCCTGAGCCACAAAACGAGCTTTGTACTTCTCAATACTGCCATCCACAGCATGCTTTAGCTTGTAGAGCCACCTGGAAGTCACCACTGACTTCCCCTTAGGTCTAGGAACAACTTCCCAGACATTGTTCTTCATGATGGAATTGTACTCTTCCATCATGGCATCTCTCCATACTTGTCTACAAGTGGCCTCCTAAAAAGTGGAAGGCTCGGACTCTCGAATACTGCTCACCATCGCGATGTAGCTGCAAAACCTCTTGGGAGGTTTACTCTCCCTCAGTGCCTGCCTAGGATTCCCCACCGAACCTTGTGCCTCCCTCAAAGTGTCCTGAAGCCACTTGGGCTTCCTCCTCTCTGAAGTAGTATCCTGTGGAGGGGACTCTCCCTGCTCAACCCCATCTACTGAAGACAATGATCTTGATGTATGCTCTGAAGTACCTGATCCTAAAACCCGTGGACCAGTAGCCTGTGAACCTGAACTCTGTGGCCCTGTCACCTGTGAACTTGTTGTCACTGAAGCTGGTGGTCCCGAACTCTGTGTCATTGTAGTCTGCTGTAGGCTCACCTGAATTTGAGATGAAGACTGTTCACCTCTCTCTATCCTTCTAGACTTCCTAAAGGCTCTGTCCTCCTCAAATATGAGATCCATCCTCAAGACAGTCTTCCTCAAGGAAGGAAGGTATATACCGAAAGCCTTTGAAGTCTCACTGTACCCAACAAAGATCCCTCTCTCTACCATGGGCTCCAGCTTTGTCCTCTTCATAGAAGGGACATATGAATAAGTGATGCACCCAAAAATCCGAAAGTGCCCCAACTCAGGCTTCTTCCCAGAGAAAGCCTCCTCAAGAGTCATGCTCCCCACAACCCTGTGAGGGCTCCTATTCTGCAGATAGACTGTAGTGTAGCATGCCTCATCCTATAGAAATAGTGGTAGACCCTGATCATGTAGCATGTCTCTCGTAGCCCCGAAAATGGAATTGTTCTTCCTCTCTGCAACCCCATTCTACTGTGTGTTGTAAGGAACAATCAACTCCCTCTTGATGCCCTCTCTTGCACAAAAGTCCATGAACTCCTTGGAGGTATACTCACCCCCATTGTTCGATCTCATGACTCTGATTTTCTTCCCTTTCTGGTTCTCCAAAAGAGCTTTGAACTCTTGGAACCGACTGAAGACCTATCCTTTGGTCTTCATGAACAAAATCTAGGACTTCCGAGAGAAGTCATCAATGAATACAACATAGTATAGGGAACCAGTCAACAATGTCGAAGACATCGGGCCACATACATCTGAATGTATAAGATCAAGTATTCTTACTTCTCTACTGTCACTGCTCAGAGAAGCAGTCTTGGTGTACTTTCCCAAAGAACACCCTTTGCACAACTCATGGTGCTCTGAACTGAAATCTGGAACTCTCGTCACCATATCTCTCATAACTCTCAAAGCCCCATGGTGAAAATGTGCCATCCTCCTGTTCCATAGCTCACATAGGTCACTGTTGCTACTGGTAGAATGAATCAATGCTCTCGTTGGCTGGAACAAAAACTTGTACAGCCTCTCATGTCTAGTGCCAATCACTTTGGCTGAAGTGATTCTAGACCCTCTGGGGAAAAGAAGCACCTGCCCATCATGGAACAAGATCTTATATCCCTTCTCCTCAATAGTAGAAACTGACAGTAATTTATTCTTCAAGCCCGGAACATATAGAACCTTTGTCAAAGTCATGGGAGGCAAAGACTCCCTCTGAAATGAAATGGTCCCACAACCAGCCACCTTGACCTCCCGGTCATCTCCAAGCACTATCTCTACATCTCCACACTGAGTAAGATCTGTCAGGTGCTCACGAACTGCTGTCATATGGCAAGAGGCACCACTGTCAATATACCAAGTATCTAGAGTAGTGTTCCTCGAGGATAGACACACAATCAAGGAAAATTCCTTGGAAAACTTGGTGGAAAACTCTTCCACTTCTGCTGAAGCTGTTGTTTGTTTCTTCTTCTTGTTTGGACACTGTCCTACATAGTGCCCAAACTTATGGCATGCAAAGCACTTGACTTTGCTCATGTCTTTCTTCCCTTCACTCTTGGGATTTTGTCCTCCCTTTGGACCCCTTTTGAACTTCTTCTTGCTAGTGGTAGCAAGAGCCACATTCTCCTCCTCATGACTAGTAGATGAACTTCCATGTACATAACCTCTCTAGGTCTCCACCTGAACAAAGTCATCCCAAAGACATTCCCAACTGGGAAGCTTCTCCCTAGCAACAATTCCCTCCAAAAAAAAACCCATTGTTTGGAGACTCCATTCAATGTTGTTCTCACAAGATCACTGTCAGCTATGGCTTCCCCCATAGCTCCAAGCTCATCCCTCGCCTGTGTCAATCTAGTAAGGTATGTGACCACATTTTCAGCCTTGGTCATTTTCATTCTCTTAAGTTTTTCCCTCAAAACCATTTTTCAGTTCTCATTTGTACGCTGGTACAATTTACTCAAAGACTCCCACATCTCATAGGCATGTGTCTTCCCCAGCAAGTGAGGAATCAAATGATCCTTGATGGCATCAAGAATAAATATCTTATCCTTGATACTCTTCTTAGTATAGACTGCAAGAAGAGTAGCATCAGTAGGTACCACAACAGGATGAGTAGTGGTATTCTCCACAATGTCCCACAACTTGTTTTCTTGCAAAATCAAGATCATCCTCTCCTTCCAAGCGCCAAAATTTGTTGCCCCATCAAGTCTGTCCTCAACTCTCAAACCAATAGCCATTGACCCTTTTTCTGCTGAAAACAACAAATTCAAAAATCTTCCCTGTGAAGTGACTGTTGTCTCAATTTTATGTCTGCTGAAATCTCTGCTTCTCTTCAACCCATCTTTGATACCATGTTAATTTTTTAGAACCCAACCCAGTTTCAGTCTCGCTGATTTTTCAGCCAATGTTAAATGCCCAAACCCATTTTTACATCAGCATATAAAAACTTAGCAGAAAATAAACTTCAGAACTGAAACATGAGGATTTTGAACATCGTTTTAAGTGCAGAAATAAAATATCAGTAGTATGCAAAACTCAGAAAATTATAGACACAACAAAATTTGGTCTAACATCGACCTTGGAAAAACCCACAAGGGGAAAACCAGTGAGAGAGATTTTTTTATTGTTTATGGGCTTCTGAGAAATTCTTTTACAACATATTCATCTTCAGAAATTTAAACACAAACTTATATTAGTCTTCTTGCTCAACAAAGATGCCTTCAGAACTGTCCGGAAAAGCTTCTCGATTTATGTCCCAGAAATCCGTACACTGTACAATTTTCCCAACAATAAATGTTGCACAGACTGTCCTCGAAATTTGTTCCCAAAATTCTACCAAGACTGTATAGAAAACCCAGCAGTACAAATGCCTTGAAAAACTTGCCAATACCTTGAAAAATGCACCCAGAATTTATGACAGTACGACCCCTTGAATTCCATGCATGTCCATATGGATGGTACGGATTTTTTTGCCTAGAAAATTATGCCCATCTCCTTCCTCGATTTTTGTTCCAATTAATGTTGTACGATAGCCTTGAAATGTGTGCCAATACTCTTAGAAAACATAGCTACTATCCACCTTGATTTATGTGCACATTTAATGTTGTACGGCCTCTAGAAATCCATACCGTATGGCCTGTTCTTCCTTGTTGTTTGCTGCCTCGAAATCCATGCCTGCTATTTGCTTTGGGATGTGTGCTCTCCTTCTACAAATGTTGTCTCTCTTCTCAAGCTCAACCTCTCTCTTGCTCTCTCTTGTTCTCTCAACAAGAATGCATGAACAACCCATGAATGGGTGCACCCTCTTGCCCTAATCGACCTCATGAGGGAAGGTGAGGGGTTTTCTAATCCAACGGTTGAGATTAGATTAGATGGGTGGTTGAGATTAGGTGTCTCTTCACTCACCCTCACTTAAGTCATAAAGTCACCTTTTAATTTGCATCTCACAAATTAAATGACTAGGGCCCACATTAGGCATTTTCTCCCCCTTAGGTGCCCAGGGAAGAGAAACACTTGCCTTGGTACTTTATTTAATTAAAAATTTAACAGCCTTAGGTGTTGATGTTTGGGATGTAGTAGGGACTAGATATACAAAGCCTGCTGTGATGGCTTCTAAGGATGATAAGTTAGAATTTAGCTTTAGTTCTAAGGGAATGAATGTGTTAGCGATATTTCTCATAACGGGGGGTAAAATGCGAAGGAATGGGTTAAAATCCCACTTACCCTAAGTTTGGGATGAAAATGAGTTTGTGTTTAAATGAAAATCAAATCTGGATGGCAAGGATTCCGGAGCCCCCCGGCCTTTCTACCTTTAAGCGGAAAGGGGGGGGTCCAGAATCGAGGGCGCACCTATTCAATGGATAAAATCGAAGCGCCCACATCAATGGCGCGTAGGGCGATTCCGGACCCCCCCCACCCTGCCTTTCAACCTTTAAGCGGAGGGGGGGGGGGATCCAGAATCGAGGACGCATCTTTCTGACGACTGCGATTGGAGCACCCGGATCAATGGCGCACAGGCAATCCAGACATCCTCTATCTTTCTGCATTTAATCGATGCGGGGCCCCCTTCCTTGTCGTTTCATGTTGCCATCTGTTCTCCACCTGACCGTGCGATGAGGCTCGCTCCCTTTAGCCCCTTCCTCATCCTCCGACATCTGTTCATCTCCCTTCTTCTGGTTTGTGTGCTCCCTTTCCCATATCATCATCCACTCACCACCTGCCATGTGTCTCGCTCCCCTTCCACGTCGGCCTCACTCTGAAATGTGCCCATTATATCTCATCTCCTGCCTCCTCTCCGCTTATTTCCTTCCTCCATGTGTCTTCCCCTGTAGCCTCTTACACACCTCATCACTTCATATCTCACCCTCATAGTTTTGATGCCACCACTCCCGTTATGCGCCCCATCCTTCGCACTGGCCTCCGTGCCTATTCATCAAGCCGTTCAGCTAATCCAGGTGGTAGCACGAAGGGTCTTCCGCATCCCAAGGGTGTCGAGTTGGCCGGGCCATCCTCAATCCCAATGAAGCAGTTATTAAGGTAGTTGGTGGTGGTTAGACATCACCTCCACCATAATGGGAAATGTCCGGCGACAAATTAAAGGCACGTCGATTCACCCGTGGAACTGTCAGAAGTTCAATTGCGTCTGCCATAGATGCACAATCATTCAGAGATTGCAGCTGCAGATTGTCAGAATCCATGCAGACGCAATGTGTTTAATGCAACGTCTCGATTTTTTTGTTGTTGTTGTTTTGAGTATATGTAGGTGTTTTCGCCATTTTTGTAGAGATCGATGGTTGAGCAGAGCTCCCGGTTGTAAAGTTTTAATGAAGCACTGATACTCTGGTTATGTATGGAATTTTGAGACTTCTTGCCTTATGAATGCCAGTTTCTTTTACGTCTTTTTTATATTGTGTTAGAACGGCTCAGAATTGGAGGATCCAGTCGGGTTGTAGCTTTTATAGGATGATGTAGGTTGGATCACTGTAGAAGTTACGTTGTTTCCAATCAGTTCCTGTGATTTTCCCAATGCTGAGTGACTTGGAATTGGAGGATCTAGTCAAGTCCCCTTTCATTTTCTTGAGACCCTAAACCAAGAGGATCTTGCATTCAGAGTTTTTCCTCTGCAAACCACTGGAAGCCTGTTGCCTAAAGTTGTTTGTTCACCTTTCTCACCAAGTCTTCCACCTGCTCATCTTTTAATTAACCCACTGGCTGAAGTTAGATCAAGACCTCCTTTGTTTCTTACATACCAGACCCAGTCCCTGAGTTAGAACGATATTTCCCCGAGTCTCTACCCATCTGATCATCCATTAAAACTATCCACGATAGTTTTATGTCACGATAGTTTTAATCGATGATCAGATGGGTAGAGACTCGGGGAAATATCGTTCTAACTCAGGGACTGGGTCTGGTATGTAAGAAACAAAGGAGGTCTTGATCTAACTTCATCCAGTGGGTTAATTAAAAGATGAGCAGGTGGAAGAATTGGTGAGAAAGGTGAACAAACAACTTTAGGCAACAGGCTTCCAACGGTTTGCAGAGGAAAAACTCTGAATGCAAGATCCTCTTGGTTCAGGGTCTCAAGAAACTGAAAGGGGACTTGACTATATCCTCCAATTCCAAGTCACTCAGCATTGGGAAAATCACAGGAACTGATTAGAAACAACGTAACTTCTACAGTGATCCAACCTACATCATCCTATAACAGCTACAACCCGACTGGATCCTCCAATTTCGAGCCGTTCTAACACAATATAACAAATACGTAAAAGAAACTGGCATTCATAAGGCAAGAAGTCTCAAAAGTCCATACATAACCAGAGTATCAGTGCTTCATTAAAACTTTACAACCGGGAGCTCTTCTCAACCATCGATCTCTACAAAAATGGTGAAAAGGCCTACATATACTCAAAACAACAACAGCAAAAAAATCGAGACGTTGCATTAAACACATTTCGTCTGCATGGCTTCTGACAATCTGCAGCTGCAATCTCTGAATGATCGTGCATCTATGGCATACGCAATCGAACTTCTGATAGTTACATGGGAAAATCGACGTGCCTTTAATTCGTCGCCGGACATTTCCCATTATGGCAGAGGCGATGTCTAACCACCACCAACTACCTTAATAACTTCTTCATTGGGATTGAGGATGGCCCGGCCAACTAGGCACCCTTGGGATGTGGAAGACCCTTCGCGCTACCACCTGGATTAGCTGAACAACCTGATGAATAGGCGCGGAGGCCAGCGCAAAGGATGGGATGCATACGGGAGTGGTGGCATAAAAACTATGAGGGTGAGATATGAAGTGATGAGGTGTGCAAGAGGTTACAGGGGAAGACACATGGCGGAAGGAAATAAGCGGAGAGGAGGCAGGAGATGAGATATAATGGGCACATTTCAGAGTGAGGCCGATGTGGAAGGGGAGCAGGACACATGGCAGGTGGTGAGTGGATGATGAGATGGGAAAGGGACCACATGGACCAGAAGAGGGGAGATGAACAGATGTCGGACGATGGGGAAGGGGCTAAAGGGAGCGAGCCTCATCGCACGGTCAGGTGGAGAACAGATGGAAAGATGACACGACAAGGAAGGGGGCCCCACATCGATTAAACGCAGAAAGATAGAGGATGTATGGATTTCCTGTGCGTCGTTGATCTGGGCGCTCCAATCGTAGCCGTCAGAAAGATGCATCCTCGATTTCGGACCCCCCACCCCCCCCCTCCGCTTAAAGGTAGAAAGGCGGGGGGGGTCCGGAATCGCCCTGCACGTCGTTGATGTGGGCGCTTCGATCGTAGCCGTTGAAGAGGTGCGCCCTCGATTCCGGACACCCCCCTTCCTCTTAAAGGTAGAAAGGTCGGGGGTCTCTGAAAGCCTATGTGCGTCGTTGATCCGGGCACGTGAATCCTTGCCGTCCAGATTTGATTTTCATTTAAACAAAGATGCATTTGCATCCCAAACTTAGGGTAAGTGGGCTTTTAACCCATTCCTTCTCATTTTACCCCCCGTTACGAGAAATATCGCTAACAGAATGCTATCTTGAATGGACTTACAAAAGACAAGTTTGTAAAGGTGATGCATCTTCAAACTGCCAAAGAAATGTGGGATAAACTTATTAGCAACTATGAAGGAAATGAGAAAGTAAAAGATGCCAAACTTCAAACATTTAGGTTGAACAACTAAAGATGAATGAAGATGAAACAATTAGCAAGTATTTTTTAAGAGTTGAAGAACTTGTGAATGCCATGAAGGGTCTTGGTGATAAGTTTGAAGAATCAATTTTAGTTCAGAAGATTTTAAAATCTTTGCTTGATAAATTTAATCCAAAAGTCTTTGCAATAGAAGAACTAAATGATCTTAAAACTCTGTCCATTGATCAACTCCTAGGAAATTTAACTTCATATGAAATGAGAATCAACAAAGATAAATCCATTACTAGAGAAGCATCTTTTAAAGCAAACAATAATACTGATTCAGATTTAGATGATATTGAGGCAAATTTTGTGAGAAGGTTAAAGAAAGGATCAGGAAAATATCAAGGCAAGCTTCCATTCAAATGTTTTAACTGTGGTAAGATAGGTCATTTTGCATCTAAGTGTCCCCATCAAAAAAAGGACCAGAACTCTGATGATGAAAATAAGTACAAATTCAAGAAATATAGTAAAAATAAAAGTTTGTGTGCAAATAATGACAATTCATCAGAAGACATGGATAGTAATTCATCATGTGAAGACAAAGTGAATGATTTTATACTTATGTCTATGGGAGATCTTGATGATGAAAACACAGGAGGTGAAATGGATGATGAAGAAGTTGTGGTGGATATGGAAGGTGAATTAATCAGTGCTTTGGAAGAAATTGACAAACTCAGATGTAAGAAGAGAAAACAAAAACAGTTGTTGAAGCAGTTTAAAATGAATGGTGAAAAACCCAATGAAAATTTTTCTCTACTAAAAGTGGAGTTAGAAGAGGCAAAGAAAATAGAAGACATACTGAAACAATAGTTGTCAGAGAAGAAAGTGAGGTGTGAAGCCTTAGAATAAGAGATAGTAAAAACCATAAAAGAAATGGAGAAGTTTAAGGGATTGTATCACCAAAATCTGCCAAGTATTAAAGCCTCTAAAGGATTAACCTCCATTCTAAATCAGCAAAGAAACTCAAAGTTGAAAGCTGGCTTGGGGTATGAAAAAGGATCTAGTGATCATCCAAGTAATACAGAACCTATCAAGTTTGTCAAATCCTCAAACATTGACAACAGTCACTCTGTAGAAACAAAGAAAGAACATCAACCACCAAGAAGGAATGAAAGAAAAAGTACCAGAACCAAATCTGTAGATCAGAGAGATTATCGGCATGAAAGAAATCAACCTCCTCAAAGAAGACAAAATTTTTCAAGGTACAAAGGTTTTTTCTATGGTTACTGTTTTTTCTTCTCTAATTTTGGTCACAAAGATATAAACTGTTCTTTAAGATTTAGATATGAACAATCAAGATATTCAACGAATAACCATCTTCCACAACAAAGATTGAGACAACCAAGCAACAAACAACCTCAGACTATAAATCATGCGATGGCTAGGAAAAGGACGTAAGTTAAGAATAAAAATAATTATGAACATAAAAATCACTATGATCTTCTATTTAGTGAACCAGAATGTTACATCTGTCATAACTATGGACATAAAGCCACATATTGTTGCTTAAGGAATTACAAGCCATATTTGATCCCCACTGCTGAAAATGTCAAGGTTTGGAAGAAGAAAGAAGATGATAAGTGTGGACTAGTGTTATCATCCCAAAGACAAAAGAATCCCTGGTATATCAACAGTGGATGTTCCGAACATATGACTGGAGACAATAGTAAGTTTCTAACTCTAAGTGAAAGCAAATCAAGGAATGTAACTTTTGGAAATGATGCACCAAGAAAAATAAAAAGGTAAAGGAATGGTAAGTTTGAGTAATGGAAAAGGGAAAGCTCAAGATGTTTTGTTTGTAGAAGGTATAAAACATAATCTTCTTAGTGTCAGTCAAGTCTGTGACCGAGGATGTGAAGTCATTTTTACCTCTAAACATTGTAGAATAAAATCTGTGAATTCAGGACAACTAGTTGCAAAAGCGATAAGAACATAAAACAATGTCTATGTGTTAAAAGAAGAAAAAGAAGAATACCACTTAAGCAAGTATGATGAAAATTGGTTGTGGCATAGGAGACTTGGACACCTAAATTTTGATCATATAATCAAGCTCAGAAACAATGGGGCAGTAAAAGATCTTCCGAAGATATCAAAGCCATACGACTCTGTTTGTAAATCCTGCCAGATAGGAAAGCTTACTCGCACTCAGTTCAAATCCAAAAAATTTCCTTCAACAGAAAAAACCTCTCCAGTTAGTACATATGGATTTATGTGGACCATCAAGGAAAGAAGGTACAGGAAAAGAAAAATTTTATGTTGATTATTGATGATTATTCTAGACTAACATGGGTTTCCTTTTTGAAGGAAAAATCTAAAGCATTTGAAAAATTCAAAGTGTTTAAGGCTCTGATTGAGAATCAAACATGAAAAATATTAAAGGCAGTAAGGTCTGATAGAGGAGGAGAGTTTAGTTCATGGAACTTCAAAGAGTTCTATGATAAACATGGGATCAAAAGAGAGTACACAATTCCAAAGAATCCACAGCAAAATGGAGTTGTTGAGAGGTATAATAGATCACTACAACAAATGGAAAGATCAATGATGAATGAAAGGAACATACCTTAGACATATTGGGTAGCAATTCATACAGTTGTTCATATCCTTAACAAAGCACATCTCAGATCACACAGTGACAAGACTCTGTATGAACTATGGTTTGGAAGACATGCTTCAATCAAGAATTTTAAAGTCTTTGGGAGTAAATGTTATATTAAGAATAATGATGAAAATATTGGAAAATATGATGACAGGGTTGATGAAGGTATATTCTTGGGTTATTCTACAAACATTAAAGGGTACAGATGTTACAATAAGAGGCTGCATAAACTAGTTGATTGTATAGACATAAAAGTTGATGAAGAAGTCCCGGTGAGAAATGTAAACAGTGTTGAACCAAGCACAAAAGATATAGTTGAATATGAAGATGAACAGGTCCAAGGATCAGAAAGGGAAGAATCTGAATCAAATGAAGATATGAATACTCAGGCTGACACAAATCAGCAGAAAGAAGCAAAATCACCTCTCAGAATTGCTAGAAAGAATCATCCTGAAAATCAGATAATTGGAGATATAAATAAAGGAGTTCAGACAAGAAGGAAATTGATTAAAGACTCAGAACAATCTCATGTTGATTTTTTATCTATGACTGAACCTAAAATTTTTTATGAAGTCAACCAGCATGATGACTGGATTAGAGCTATGAATGAAGAGCTTGATCAGATTGAGAAGAACAATACTTGGGAGCTTGTCCCTAGACCTGAAGATAAGAATGTAATAGGTTCTAAATGGGTGTTCAAGAATAAAATGAATGAAAAAGGACAAGTTGTTAGAAATAAAGCCAGATTGGTCTATAAAGGGTATGCATAAGTTGAAGGTCAGGACTTGTTGACGGGTGAAATTGACCGTCCGTCAATTGGGAGAGTGGAACCGGTCCGAGGTTGTCTAAATAACCCAAGCCGTTTGGAATGGACCACCCTGACGAGTTTAACGACTCCGTTGGCCGCCCTAAGGTCTTCTAGGAAAACCAAAGAGAGAAGTGATTTGAGCTAAGAAATCTAAAGGAAACTAGAAACTAATAA
>ML804541.1:55610-72361 GCA_009831015.1 Picea engelmannii | reverse complement strand
TTGATGTACTAACTTACCCAAACGGGGCCCACATGACTTTTGGCGCTTCATCTCCTAGGGTTAGGTTTTTGGATGTCTATGAATTTTGGCATTCTCGTCTATTGTAAAAAGGCCTCTAGTGCCTCATTGTAATCATCTTCTCACAGATGCAAGTAGCAGCCACATCTCTTCTCAGAGATAAGCTACCAGCGCCGTAGCTAGTTTATTTTCATTCTATATGTAAGCATATTTTAGTCATTTGTTATTAATGAAATGAAGTCTTATTTCCGCTGCATCTCTGTGTTTATGTGTATTTCTGTATTTCATTGTGTTCCTACATAAATCCGGATCATCTTTGGCTTTCCTCTTGTGTAGACTTTGCAGGTTTTTTTCATTTTCTTCTCATGTAATTTCTTGATGTGAAATGTTATCTGTGTCGAATTAGCTTTAGTCAGTTCTGCACATAATATTTTATATCATGCTTTTCTTTATGTTGTTCATTATATTTTGGTTTATTTTATATTTGTGACTAATCATCTATTCAATTATTTTGAGTTTACATCTAATCCTATATAGCTGGTAACACCATTCCTAAGAATTGGAATTTCTTTGATTTTTAGTTATTGGACATTTCAAGGTCACAAGATATATAATTATTTGTCTTTCTATCGCTCCAAAATATGAAATACTTCCTTCAATTTCTTCAAGAAGTATTATGATTTCTTTTGTCATAGGTTTACACTTGACACAGGTTAAGAGAATCTCATACAAATACATAGAGATGAATTTAGCTTAGTATTGTTGATTAGTGAGAGGTTAGTAGGTGCATTGCTTTCTTTTATTCGGATTTGTTTATATATGAATAAGACGATGATTGCATTACTTAGCTTTGGTTGTTTCTGTGTCATTGTTTCAATTGTATTTTCTTAGTATTTATTAGTTTAAAATCTTTAAACATTAAAAAAACAAAAATATATGTTCTTACTTTATCTTATTTTGAAACATTATTATGAACATTCATTTTCGCAAGATTTCAAGTAAACCTTGTAAATTGTATACAGATTGTTTATAATCATTTGTATATTCACGTTTATTTTTAATAAACATTAGTAAGTAATATATCATTTGTTAGAATCATAGCTTTAGATTAGTTTATTTCTTTTACTGTTTTTAGGACTTTAGTTGGCTAATGGAGCCATTAAACCCATCGGGTCAGATCATACCGAACAACTTGGGTTAATTAGACAACCCTGGTCTGGATCTAACCTTCCAGTTGATGGTGTTTCATTTACGCCCATCAACAAATGGCGCTAGAAAGAGGGCTAAGTAAATTTAATGATTAAATGTTTTACCCCTCACCCTGTTGATGCAAACCTATCGGCCCTCAGGCCGAGATCCACTCACAGGATCGTTCTCTATTCTCTTGAGCCGAAGCAGCTCCTTCCCATTTCCTGCTGGAATCTGCAATTTATCGATCCATAGGTCCTTTTCGCAGCTCACAATCTCACGAGTTTGCAAGTCATGACCCCTGACTCTTCCTCTCCAATCTCGTGATACCCGAGATCACGAAATGGTATAGCTCTTCTTTCGTCAGCGCCCTCGACGCATGACCATCGGCAGAGCTTCACGCAAGCTCCTCTCACTACTCGCACCTTTGCGAGTTTCAATGTCGAGCTCCCATGCTCTCATCTCGTGAACCCCCAAGACGTGAGAAGTCAATGGAGTGTTGAATCCTTTCCTTGTCAGCGCCCTCCACACATAACCATAGGCTAGGGCTTAAATACCAGCGCCTCTCGCAACTCCCTCCTTCGTAAGTTCGTGGGTCGAACTCTCATGCCCTCCTATTGCAATCTCTCGAGACGCGATAAGTCAATGTCGGGTTGACTCCTCCCTTGACGCTTTTCGCTTTTCACGACTTCGCGGGTTGAAGCGTTGAACCCTCACTCATCCCGCGAATCTCTGAGACACGAGAAGTCAACGGGGTGTTGACTCCATCCAATAGGTGATGTGTGTCTGCCTGTCTATCACGCAGGCCCTACCTTGAGGTTCTGACGTGTGTCTGCATGTCTATCACGCGGGCGCTACCTTGAGGTTCTGCCACGCGTCCACACTCATGCCTCGGCTCTTGGCACTTCGCGACTTTTGATGTCGAGAACAACTCCTTTCAACCTCCAAACCCCCGAATGTGCGAAATGCAATCAGGTTCCTGATCCAATGGTCCTCCCGCTCTCTGGATCCAATGGTTGTCCTCGCTCCTCGCGATTTCACGACTTCGCAACTTGGAGCACCCAATATTTGGGCTCTCACCCTGCGAACCTCTGAGTTCACGAGATCCCTAGATCTCTGCCACCTGTCCTTTCCACAGAGACGGTCCTGATCCTTTTGCGACTTCACTACTCATGAAGTTGAAGGACTTCCCTTTCTAACCTCCGATGTCTGAATCTCCGATAGAGAGGATCTTGTGACACATGTCCTTCCAATCGGACGGCTTGGATTTTCTCGAGACTTCTCTACTCGCGAAGTCAAGAGGCTCACCTCTGTGAGTCCCGGTGCCTGAATCTCCGAAATGGATGACTCCGCGACACACATTCTCCCCGTAGACGGACGACTCAGATCTATTTCACCTTTTCACGATTTCTAAGGTCGAGTACATGGACTCTCATCCTCCGCATCCCCAAACTCCTGAACATCGATATCTCGATATGAACTCTTTTAGGACTTTCGCTCTGCTTATGAGGATTTAAACCTCAATCTCCTCTCGAAAGATCCAACGACTGTTGGTTGTTTAGACCAAGATATGATGGCTCAGAGCTGTCTTTCCCTTTGCACATTTCCTACATTGCCTGGACGCGAATCCATGGTCCAGATTCTCTCGACTGATCCGAAAGTAGCTGTTGCTCCTCCCGAGCTTTGGCGCTTTTCTTCCAACACTTGGAAGAGTTTCAAATTCTTGAAGGCCCCGACCTTCGCTTCTTTTCCTCTGTGAGCTCTATGTCTTGAGTCCTCACCTGCGTGTATAAAAATGTTGTCCCTCCTAAGATTTGGGAACTTTTAACTCTTTCAGAGAGTTCTCTGGCCTCTACACTCCTTGCAGTTGTGGCTCCGTGCACCAAAAAAGTATTATTCCTCCTGAGATTTACTCTCGAATTCTTAAGGGATTCTACGACTTCTGCACTTCTGCAGAGTCTTTTCACACACGGTGCTATCCATCTGAGATTCTCAAATACTCAAACCCCTAAGGGATTTTAAATTTTTTTCCCTTCTCCTTCAGATGGAGAATATAATTCCCTCCTTGCACTCTTCAGCTCAAGCAACCCGATTACTGAGTCCTTCAGGGTTTTCATTTACCATGCAAAGATCCTTTGGTGGATTCTTCCTTAAATCATAGAACTCAAAGAGTTTGTTTCCTCTCTATGCCTATCTGCACATCTACTCAATGCCCAGCTGCCAGAGTATCTTCTTACAGAACATCTAGTAGTTATGTTCTCTCCTGTGCACCCTATGCACCTACTCAATGCCCTCCTGGCAGAGCTCTCAGAATCCTCAGTGATTCTAAATTCAGTTGAACTCACAGTAGAGTTCTTCCTTTGTGCACTCCTTTCACCTGCTTGATGCCCACCTGGCATAGTTTTACAGAACTCCTCAGAGATTCTGTCTGCAACTTTGTTCCTCCTACATAGCCTTACCTCCTGAGGTATTCAACAACCTCAAAGGTCTTCCTCTAAATTGTTGATTTTAGCTTCTGTTCCCACTTGGCATGCCTTTCTGAATCCATAGAGTTTAGAAGTGCTTCAGTGCACTGGCTATCAAAACTCGCAACATTCTGTCACACCCTCCTGGTGTGAAGCCTCAAAGACCTCTCAAGCTTGAAAATCAAACAACTCCTGCAAATGTCTAGCATACATCTATAGCATAAAGAACACAATGAAACATCCACATAACACAGAAAACATGCAGGAAAATCTACTCTGGTTTATATTAATGTAAAATGCCTCTTTACAAAGGTGTTCCTGAGCTCAGACTTTAATAGAGTCTTGGCTCTTTCTCTTATGCTCTCTCCTTCCTAAAATTCTCACAAAATGAGATCCAAATTGATCTTTTACATGAGGGGGCTCTTAGAGCTCTTCCCTCCAATATACCTACCCTATTCAATGGCATTGAATGGGTCGTCTAGTCCACAAATCGGATCTAGATCTGAGCCTTCAAACATTAAAGGCCTATCTACCTACAACCTGTGCGCATAGCATGGCCTCACAGCTCAACAGCCTAAACGTCAGTGCCTTCAAATACAAAATGGAAGGCGAGGGTTGCGCCTCTCTTCATCCTTGAATGCACGTGATGATGTGGCTGGCTAACGTGGAGAGATGCTCCTGCATCATACTCCTCAGCTGAAAAATTCAGGATCTCCTGCTCATGAGCTTCCCCTCTCAGTTGTTGAAATCCTCCTAGATCCCAAACAAATTTATGAAGCTGTTCATCTAGTCCATCTCCCTACTGTTGTTGTTGCTTCTGCATTGCTGCTGCTACTTCTTTCCTTCTGCTTAGCCTCTCCTTGCTGACGGTTTCTGTTGACCCTATCATCAACTCCCTGATCTCCTCGATCGCTTTGTCCAGCTGCTCCAGTGGCGGGCCCTGTTCATGCAGGCTCCTCGGCTGCAAAATTTTTCTACAATTGGGTAGATTACTGTGATCTCCCATGTCTGCTTCATCAGTTGCTTCCAACTTCACCTATTGGATGTGCACACTCTGCACTTTCACCCTCTCTTCCAAGGCTTCAATTTTCCCATACAGATCAGCCAAACTAATGTTGTCTGCTTCTTCTTCTTCTTCCACTTCTGCAAGCTCCAATGATGCAGTCTTTTCAGTTTCCTAGCTGAAAATATTGAGCCATTCCTCAGAATTCTCATCTTCTTTTTCTTCTTGGGCAGTCTCAAATACCTGCTCCAATGCTTCTTTGACAGTCTCAGTTGGTTGTCTTTCCCATGTTGTTCCTTCTTCATCTGCAACACAGACTTTGGCCTCCTCTAGGCTAAGAGACAGAAATATCTGGATTCCTCTAATCATCAGAAGATTCTTGAGATATTTCTCCTTTGTCAGCTGCATCTACTGATCCAAAATCACCTCTGAGTTCATGAGACTCTCACATAGCCTCACCTTCTTATCCATGCCCACCTGGAAATATGGGATTTCTTCGATGCCCTCCTGGCAGACTATGAGATCAACTGATCCCATCTTCATCAGCACGCCAGGATGAATTGAACTTACTTCTAAGTCCATGAGACTTTCATATAGTCCCATCTTTGTTCTCATGCCCACCTAGAAAATTGAGAACTCTCTGCTGCCCTCCTGGCAGTCCATGAGATCCTGCAGTGATCTCGATCCATTTCCCACCTGGAAATGTGAAATTCCTTGGCTGTCCTCATGACAGTATATGAGATCCTCCGTTGATATCAACTCTTTGCCCTCCTGGCAATTGGGAATTTCTTCTTTTCCCTCCTGGTAGTTCTTGAGATCTTCAGCTAATCCCAATTCATCCTTATTACTGAGGCTTCTCCCAGTCTCTGATTCACATATCTGAACCCCTTCTTCCAATCTTTTGAGGTTTTTCGCATGCCTCAACCACCTTCTCAACAGCCTATGTTGTCTTCTAGCCATCAACCCCTTGACTGGCCATTTTTATTTCATCCTCATGGGCCATTTGTATACCCATCTCGACCTGGCATTCCGTTGCATCTCCAATGCAAGTTCATCCATCCTTGCATTCATCTCAACAAGTTCTTCATCCCATTCATCTTCGTTCACCAGCTCTGGGTCTTTCCTTCCAACACTCCTATAGCGTTTAGTAGCCATCTTGTTGTTCATGTCTGCCCTGCTGGAAAATCTGTTTCTATCACTCTGAAACCGTGAGCGCTTCATCTTCTCCTACAGTCCTCCTGACTTTCTATGGACTATTGCCTACCTGCAAACAATCCTTATAGAGTCTCCAGCACTCTGTCTTCCTTTGCCTTCTCCCTCTTCTTGAAATATACAAACAGAGTTCCTTCTCTAATACCACACTGATGCAGACCTATCGGCCCTCGGGCTGAGATCCGCTCACATGATCATTCTCTATTCCCTTGAGCCGAAGCGGCTCCTTCCAATTTCCTGCTGAAATCTGCAATTTATCGATCCATAGGTCCTTTTCGCAACTCACAATCTCGCGAGTTCGTGAGTCGTGACTCTCGACTCTTCCTCTCCAATCTCGCGATACCCAAGATTGCAAACTGGGTATAGCTCTTCTTTCGTCAACGCCCTCTATGCGTGACCATCGACTGAGCTTCACGCAAGCTCCTCTCACTACTCGCACATTCACGAGTTTCAATGTTGAGCTCTCGTGCTCTCATCTCGCGAATCCCCGAGACACGAGAAGTCAACGGAGTATTGAGTCCTTTCCTTGTCAGTGTCCTCCGCATGTAACCGTAGGCTTGGGCTTAAATACCAGTGCCTCTCGCAACTCTCTCCTTAGTGAATTCGTGGGTTGAACTATCATGCTCTCCTATTGCGATCTCTCAAGCTGCAATAAGTCAACGCCAGGTTGACTCCTCCCTTGACGCTTTTTTATTTTCGCGACTTCGCGGGTTGAAGCGTTGAACCCTCACTCTCTTGTACCGCAAATCTATGAGACGCGAGAAGTCAACAGGGTGTTGACTCCATCCAATAGGTGATGTGTGTTCGCCTGTCTATCATGCAGGCCCTACCTTGAGGTTTTTCCATGCGTCCACACCCGTGCCTCGACTCTCGGCACTTCATGACTTTTGATGTCGATAACAACTCCTTTCAACCTCCGAACCCCCAAATGTGTGAAACGCGATGGGGTTCCTTATCCAATGGTCCTCCCACTCTCCGGATCCAAAGGTTGTCCTCACTCCTCACGATTTCATGACTTCGTGACTTAGAGCACCCAATATTTGGGCTCTCACCCTGCGAACCTCCAAGTTCACGAGATCCCTAGATCTCTGCCACCTATCCTCTCTAGATAGACAGTCCTGATCTTGTCGCAACTTCGCTACTCACGAAATCGAAGGACTTTCCTTTTTGACCTCCAATGTCTAAATCCTCGATAGAGAGGATCTTGTGACACGTGTCCTTCCAATCGAACGGCTTGGATTTTCTCAGGACTTCGCTACTTGCAAAGTCAAGAGGCTCACCTCTATGAGTCCCGATGCCCGAATCTCTGAAATGGATGATTCCATGACACGCGTTCTTCCCGTGGACGGATGGCTCAAATCTATTTTTCCTTTTCACGATTTTTGAGGTCGAGTACCCAGACTCTCATCCTCTGGATCCCTGAACTCCCGAATGCCGATATCCCGATACGAACTCTTTCGGGACTTTCTCTCTTCTTACAAGTATTTAAACCTTGAGCTCCTCTCGACAGATCCAACGACTTTCGGCTATTTAGACCAAGATATAATATCCTAGACCTATATTTCCCTTTGCACCTTTCCTACGCTGCCTAGACACGAATCCATGGTCCAGATTCTCTCGGTTGATCCGACGGTAGCGGTTTCTCCTTCCGAGCTTTGGCACTTTTATTCCAACACTTGGAAGAATTTCAAATTCTTTAAGGCCTCGACCTTTGCTTCTTTTCCTCTACAAGCTCTACGACTTGAGTCCTCGCCTGTGTGTATAAAAATGTTGTCCCTCCTGAGCTTTGGGAACTTTGAACTCTTTCAGAGAGTTCTCTGGCCTCTGCACTCCTTGCAGTTGTGGCTCTGCAGAGTCTTTACACACACTGTGCTATCCATCTAAGCTTCTCAAATACTCATACCCCTAAGGGATTTTATCTTTTTTTCCCTTCTCCTTCAGATGGAGAATATAATTCCCTCCTGGCACTCTTCAACTCAAGCAACCCGATTACTGAGTCCTTCAGGGTGTTCAGTAACCCTGTGAAGATCCTTCGGTGGATTCTTCCTTAAATCATAGAACTCAAAGAGTTATTTTCCTCTTTGTGCCTATCTGCACATCTACTCAATGCCCACCTGGCAAAGTATCTTCTTACAGAACATTCAACAGTTATGTTCTCTCCTGTGCACCCTATGCACCTGCTCAATGCCCTCCTAGAAGAGCTCTCAGAATCCTCAGTGATTCTAACTTCAGTTGAACTCACATCAGAGTTCTTCCTTTGTGTACTCCTTGCACCTGCTCAATGCCCACCTGGCAGAGTTTTACAGAACTCCTCAGAGATTCTGTCTACAATTGTGTTCCTCCTACATAGCCTTGCCTCCTGAGGTATTCAACAACCTCAAAGGTCTTCCTCTGAATTGTTGATTTCATCTTCTGTGACCACCTGGCACACCTTTGTCTGAATCTGCAGAGTTCAGAAGTGCTTCAGTGCACTGGCTATCAGAACCCGCAGCATTCTGTCACACCCTCCTGGTGTGAAGCCTTAAAGACCTCTCAAACCTGAAAATCAAACAACTCCTGCAAATGTCTAGCATACATCTACAACATAAAAGAACACAATGAAACATCCACATAACACAGAAAACATGCAGGAAAATCTACTCTGGTTTATATTAATGTAAAATGCCTCTTTACAAAGGTGTCCCTAAGCTTAGACTTTAACAGAGTCTCGGCTCTTTCTCTTCTGCTCTCTCCTTCCTAAAACTCTCACAAAATGAGATCCAAATTGATCTTTTACATGAGGGGGCTCTTAGAGCTCTTCCCTCCAATATACCTACCCTATTCAATGGCATTGAATGGGTTGTCTAGTCCAAAAATCAGATCTAGATCTCAATCTTCAAACATTAAAGGCCTATCTACCTACAACCTGTATGCATATCACGGCCTCACAGCTCAACAGCCTAAACATTAAATTACATTCAAATACAAAATGGAAGGCGAGGGTTGCGCCTCTCTTCAGCTTTGAATGCACGCACTGACGTGGTTGGCTAGCATGGAGAGATGCTCCTGCATCACCTGTCATAATTCCAGATTTATATATTCTTCTTCTATGTCATCTTGAAATGCACTAGAAGGCAGGCTAGACTGACAAGCTATCCTTGCAGGAGACTTTGTTTCAAATGTATTTAATTTCACATGGCTCCCAAAAACACTGTGTTGGAACATGCTTTCCACTTCTCCTTACCTGATATTCCCAACGCAATAGTCTCTCTCTTGTCCAAACTCACCTTTGATAGTGGGGGGGATGTCTATGCAAAATACCACTTTAACAAGTTTTGGTATAAATGCATCAAGCATGATATTTCTAATTTAAAGGTTTTATGCAGATTGTTTTCTTTTACTTTCAGGGGTCGGATTAAACATTGGTTTGAGTCTTTTCCAACATATCACATTATTGATTGGTTTTAGTTTGTAGATGAATTTTTAGATTCTTTTGAAAATTATAATTACAATCAATTATGCGAAGAATTCCAGACTTTACTAATCAATGACAATTCATCTCCAGAAGGCTTTTCAACAAGAATCCATCATGTTCTCTATAAATTTAATCTTGATGACATGTCATTTGTACTAAATCTCCTCTATGATGCTTCTGTCCCTTTCATCCAGTCATATTCAATCGTGAATGACGAATTGGTTACAAATCCTATCACTCAATTGCGAGAAGAATTTTGTTTGTAGGATGAGAGGAATCCATCCGAAAATTTTGAACAAGCAAGGGAGGTATAACCTATTGAAAATGTTCTTACTAACAATCAAATTGGTTTTTCCTTTGAATCATTGTATACTCAACCCTCGACCATCGTGGAAGAAGATTTGATGTTGGGTCAAGGTGAATGTCCATATTCTTCTAACTCTTGCTCTAATCAGTACTTAAATTCAGTTATTGAAGAGCACTTAGGTGACGAAAATGATCTTAAGCATTTTAACTTTCTAATGAAACTGATTAGAGATGTAGATCTGTAATTGGAAGAAGAAACCTTAAACCTTCATCCACAAATCATACCTTATCCACAAGAAAGATTATATGTTTGTCATGAAAGTTTTGAATTATCTATCATACAGGAGACAAATTTAGATGATCATATTATGTTGAAGAATTTATCACCAAAACAGAGTGAAAGTTTTAAGGAAAGTGAAGAAGAATGTCTTGAGAATACCATTGTTAAATATCATAGCCCAAGAGATTCTTTTCATGTGCTAATATATGATTCCTTTTACTCTTTATATCCTAATCTCTTCTTATATTCTGGTGGACATGATACTTTACCCACGGTATCTTATTCTTTTCCATCACAATCAGATATTTTCGATGTGCCAAGATTTGGTGAAATTAATTCCATACATAATATTTTTTAAGTCAGATTTGACGCTCTTTCACTTTCACTACTCACATGGGAAAAGGACATGTTGAGAGATGATTTTACACTATTCATTTTTGAAAAAGACAATGCACTCTCTCTTATGGAGATCAAACATTCTATATTGCATATTCATGCTTTGATTAGTTCAAATTTTAATGTTTATGATTCACATTTTGAAACAATCAATCTCATCAAAGTAAGCATTCAAACCAATGATCTAATTGATTTCATGAATCCTCTTATGATGTATTCCCCATTGATATATCAATTTCATCAAAGTCATAGTTTGTATCTTAATTTTTATAACAGGATCTTAGAAAGGCTTGAAGATTCGTATCTAAAAAATCTTCATAATAAAGCTAAAGTTGTGCTTACTTTGTTTCTACCTAAATACCTAGGAAGTAAGCATGACATGAGTTTTTTAAATCCTCCATGTGAAGAAATTGATGAACACTTGGAGAATTGTCAGGAGGATGGGGCATTTCGGCCTTGGCTGATGGTTATGTCAGGTCCCCATAATATTGACAAGTTTTCCAAACTTACTTACACTCTTCCATGCCATTATGACCCATATCACGACAAGATTGCAGAATGGTTGGAGGAATGGTAAGGTTGTTCTTGTTTTGTTTTTAAATTAATATATAGGAGGTAAGCATGACATATTTCTTTTGTATCTGCAGATACTACATTCTTTTATTATGATTTTCAACTTTCTATGCCTTGCAGGATTGAAGATGCTCTTGTGGCTGCACTGGAAATACGATTTTACTTAGCGTTTTGATCTATTTAGTAGTTTAGAGTAGGTTTAGGAGTAGGTTTCCTTTAGTTTTATTTCTCAGTGTTTCTCTTTGTAATAATGCAGTTATGAACACAAGTGGCCACACCAAGAGAACCGTAATATGAATGTTTTCAGGGAAGTCCACTTTAAATCTTTTTCTCTCTGTGTTTCGTTGAATATTTATTTTCAAAAACGCACTATCATCATGAAAATTTTAAATGGGAAGTAAAGAGATAAGTAAATTTGAACTGTCAATTCAACCCTGACCCAAGGTGCCACGAGTAGGACTGCACTCATCTTAATAATGATTTTTCTATTTTCTTTTAGTCTCTTTTATTTTTAATAAAAATGCTTGGTCAAAGTAACATCTCATGCATCACTAACTTAAGAAAATAACTTGCTCTCACATGATATTTTATATGATTTAGTTCTTCCTTTATTTTACAGTGAGATGCTAGTGGATCCAAAAGCTCAAGTTTATCTTTGGCCAAAATTGTTTCATGAAAATTTTTCTTTTGCTGTTTTGATTTTGTCTACTTCTTATTTTGAATCCCATTAATAAAATTTGATTTGGTTTGCTATGTGTTTTTTGTTTTCTTTGATTGTTTTGAATGAGTTTTCTTCTTGTCTATCTTTTTGAATCAATATATTTTTTATCAAAGAGTGATTGTCGAAGGAAGCATTCATTTTAAGAATTTTGTTTTCCAAGCAATTTGAAATAATTCAAAGAGGTCCTGATATTAATATATAGCTCAAACAATTGATTTTAAAGTCAATTGTCACTTTCGTTTTGTCCTCAAATTTTCTTTGCCAGAGTATTAAACCAGAGATGTGGTTTAAATCTTTGAGAATTACGATGATCTTTAAACTTTTTACGCCGTTCATATTCTTAAGGAATCACTTTTAAGTGCTTCCCCATTCTCTATATGATTTCTTAAATGAAATCTAAAATCTCTAAACCATGATAAAAAGACTTCTAGTTTTGAAAGAAAATAAATAAACTATTCACCTATATTGTAATTAACCTCCACTGTCACCCCGCTCTCTTTGTCATCAATAAATCTATAATTGTATTATTATTTAAAAGTGACATAAGAGGGTTGGAAGCACTTAAGTGTGGGAAGTGTGTGTAAACCTGTCGGGGTATTGAACAGACTCGCTGGAAACGGATCAATGCACACATGATACCAAGACAACTTCGTCGAGGTACTGAACAGGCCCGCTGGCAACGAAGAAATGTTAGGTCGATAGGTAGCAGGTATACGATTTTAAATTACTTTTTATGGAAGTATACATCATGTGGATACAACTTATTGGATATGATTAAAGCATTTGAGTGGGTTAAATGACATCCCTGTCGAGGTATTGGACGCTTGTTGACAACAGCGGCTCTGTCAATGGTATTGAAGTTATTTTATAAACATCGTGACTCTTTGATTAAGACATTATTTCAGGATATAATCCCCTACAAAGCAAATTCTATTGTCTGGTTATAACATTGAGCTTATCCTAATACTATATGGTCTAAGAGTGAAATTATTTCAGGGAGCTTAAATCCTTTTTCAAGTCTTATTATTTTCTTCCTGAGATGAAATTTTACCAGATCAGAGATTACTTCTTCACCCAATAAGTCGCCATTTGTTGGGCCCCAACAACTCCCCCTAAATGTTTACAAAATTTAAAGGGCCCCCATTAGAATCTTGATAATTATAATGAGCTACAAAATCAACCTTTTCAAATAGTTCCATACCTTGTATTTCTTTGATACAAACTTAAGACATTCACTATAGTATGCAACATTAATTACAAGAGTATATGTCAAAATTTAAAAACGAGCATAGAAATCTCAATTTAAACAAAAATGTTATTTTTTTATCAACTATCTACTTTCGTTTAAATTATGATTGTGTGTTCATTCTTTTGCTCATTAGAAAGTTTGACTATTTTGAATAATGGGTTCAATACTTCATCAAATAATATCTTGGTTGGTTTCTCATTTTCACAAAATCATTTGGTGAGATTAATTAATTAAATTTGTTTTTCATTTTGCATCTCATTTCAAAATAAAAATAAAAATAATAATAGAATTATCTATCATTTTTTTGATTTTGTGAAAACCCAAAATTAATATTTTTCTCCTCTCCATCAACTTGAAGCTTCTATAATTTTAAGATCATATTTGAAAGGAAAATATAAACAGTGTTTTTTTAGAACTTATAGTTAGTTTAAATTCATTATTCTAGATTTTGTTTTATTCACAATTTTTAGGTTATTAATTTAGGTTTCTTTTTGTTTCACAGGTTTCTATTATCAGTTATTTGGTACGGATATGATCATGGCTTGATTTTATTATCTAAATACATTCAAGATGATTGATCCAAAAATAATATTGGATTGCTACAAATAAATTTATGAGCAACAACAGATAAAATTTGGAAATGCGTCAAAAATAGGCAAATGATTTTGTGGAACTGCTTTCAGCCAAAACATGAGGAATCTGAAGAAATAGTTGAAAACCCATCTCCAAAATGGACTCATTTAGCATACATGACGGAATTGTCCCAAAAAAATGCACGATTTGAGAGATATTTGTGTCTCTTTATGAGGCAAATTTCAGGTGGTGGAAATTATTAGTGATGCCCAGACTGCTCATTCATGGTATAAATATATGATAAAGTTCAGAGTCGGGGGATCGAAGAAATGGAGAGGAGGATTTTAATCATTTCCCTTTTGTATATTATTTCTTTTGTAAACTTTTTTTCTTTTCAAATGGAGTAACGGATGGTTGGAATCTTTGGGAGAATGGACAAGTATTTTCAAACAAGAATATGGAATTTCAAGTTGCTTAATGGTTTTTGTCCTGTGGGTAAAATGATTTTATTTTCATTATAATATCTTCATATTCTTTGAATAATTGATTATGCATCGATTTAAATTAGCTTTAGTCTATTTTATCAATACATGGTTAATTGCTATCATTTATATATTAATTTTTTCAATCTTTACGAGTCTATTATCCCAAAAATTCTTCCTAGATCATATGATGAACATATTTTGTTGAAACTATATGAGAAAATAGTTTACTCTTTGGCTTTAATATTGTGTAGACTTTGCAGTGTTTTTCATTGTCTTCTCATGTAATTTCTTGATGTGAAATGCTATCTGTGTCGAATTCGCTTTAGTCAGTTCTACACATAATATTTTATATCATGTTTTTATTTATGTTGTTAATTATATTTTGGTTTATTTTATATCTATGACTAATCATCTATTCAAGTATTTTGAGTTTACATCTAATGCTATATAGCTAGTAACACCATTCCCGATAATTGGAATTTCTTTCATTTTCAGTTATTGGACATTTCAAGGTCACAAGATATATAATTATTTGTGTTTCTGTCGCTCCAAAATATGAAATGCCTTCTTTGAATTTCTTTAGGAAGTATTATGCTTGTTTTTTTCATAGGTTTACACTTGACACGGGTTAATAAGAGTGCATACAAATACAGAGAATGAATTTATCTTAGTATTGTTGATCAGTGAGAGGTTAGTAGGTGCATTGCTTTCTTTTATTCAGATTTGTTTATATATGAATGAGACGATGATAGAATTACTTATCTTTGGTTGTTTCCGTGTCATTGTTTCAATTGTATTTTCTTAGTATTTATTAGTTTAAAATATTTAAACATTAAAAAAACAAAAATATTCATGTTCTTACTTTATCTTATTTTGAAACATTATTATGAACATTCATTTTCGCAAGATTTCAAGTAAACCTTGTAAATTGTATATAGATTGTTCACAATCATTTGTATATTCACGTTTCTTTTTAATAAACATTAGTAAGTAATATATCATTTGTTAGAATCATAACTTTAGATTAGTTTATTTATTTTATTGTTTTTAGGACTTTAGTTGGCTAACAGAGCCATTTAACCCGCCGAGTCAGATCATACCAAACGGCTTGGGTTAATTAGACAATCCTGGTCCGGATCTAACCTTCCAGTTGATGATGTGTCATTTATGTCTATCAATAGTTACATCATTAAAACCACAGAATATATAATGATATGGGTTTAGGTTGCATCGATTAAAAATTGTACAATAGAAACGACAACAAGATTCATTTTTTTAAATATTTGGCCCAGATTTGGTTGTCCATAGGTGCTCATGATGGGTCATGGCTCACATTTTCCAAAAGATACCATTCAAAAACTCACTTAGGATTTCATGATCCATCACCAAAAGATGGAAAAAAAGTTTTCATTGATGCCAAAGAAGGTTGGAAACAATGTTGCGGTCTTACACAATTATTTTCATTATTAATGCGTAAGTATACACAACTGCGACATCACTGATAGGAGGAGACTTTGAGTAACTACATATCGACCCTTTTTAAATGACAAGTCCAAGGATCGAACCAGATAAACAAAGGAGGCATCTAGACTGTTAATACCTAAGAGAATTAAGCTAGCAAGATAGAGGAAGAATGTCCCCAAGCATTGATGAGCTTCTATGCGTTGATGAACTCTCAATAGAGTCCTATGTGTCTATCATGTGAATGAAGGCAAGAGGAAAGATATTGAAGAAGTGACAAATCTCCAAAATGGCTAAGTTATAAATCAGACAATTACCATGAAGTAAAAATTGGTTTTGAGTCGGAGGACATTGCAGTCGTTGAATCTACATATATGAGTGAGAGAAAACAAATATGGACCATTGATTGGATGGAAAGGTTATTAGAGTGTTGGAGTGTGAGGTTTTAATGGGACTCCAATGGGAGAAAATATGAGTTAATAGAAATCGTTGATCTATCAAAGGCTCGAGGAAATGAGAATCATAAACCTTGGTAGCATGTTTGGGTCGTCATAGTGATCAAGTGCAATGATAGTCGTCGATCTAATAAATGAGTAGTATCTGTTGATGCCATTTTTAGGCCTGTAAGAAGGAAGGCCATTGGAGGTTTGGAAGGAAGGCTTGAGAATGGATTTCGATGACAATAAGGTTCAATGACCGTATCTCCATTGGAGGATCTACCTCAACCATTGGATCTATAATGATTTGTTTCGAGGAAGGAGAGTGGCATATTGTGACAACTCGATAATCAAGGTGATGAGGATGCTAGTGTGGCAACTAGCATATCCCAAAGGGTGAAGTGTGTCATATTTTGATTATGCAAAATGAAAGTGGGCCCTTGAGGTCATCGTATCAAATCTCAGTGGTTAAATATGGCACAATGAACAGATTTTTGTTGTTCATCAAAGAGGAAATGTTAGGAGTGAACTATGTTACTTGCAGCGAAGGTAATTCGATGACAAGGGATTCTGAGAATGCTTGTGAGTCATAGATCACTGAGTAGGAGAGATGCAATATTAGTCATAGATAATTGTGGGCCCCACATGATCAATTAACAAGAAAATGAAGAGGTAGGTGTTAATCGTTAGTTAACTCGAGGCACTGATGAGATCAAGTCCGTTGATACCTGATTTCTAGGACCGTAGGACCCGTCGAAGCATCTCGTCAAATAAGAGTCATCGAAATTGTTAAGAACCAAACATCAATATAGCATGGAAAAACCTTAGGAAAAGTACTCAACGCCTTGAAATAGAGATAATTTCAGATAATAAGCCTCTTTGAGGGGGCAACCTCCTTTTACCCCACTTAAATGTTCAAGTACAAGATGA
>ML804541.1:29999-45054 GCA_009831015.1 Picea engelmannii | reverse complement strand
GCTTTAGGCCATTAGTTGTAATTTAGATTAGTAATGTTATTTTAATTATGTCGGCTTTAGGCCATTATTTGTAATTATACCTCCTAGTCTCCTATATATACCAAGGAGATATTTTCATTTTGAATCATCTTGTACTTGAACATCTAAGTGGGGTAAAAGGAGGTTGCCCCCTCGAAGAGGCTTATTATCTGAAATTATCTCCTTTTCAAGGTGTTGAGTACTTTTCCTGAGGTTTTTATATGCTATATTGATGTTTGGTTCTTAACATATACTATGTATCTTATATTCATTCTAAGACCAAGATTTACATGTGGTTCTTTGCTTGAATAGGAAACCATAACTTCATCCTCTTATTCATAACATTCAAATGAACTAGGAATGATTTATGATGCACAAGGAGAAGACACTAAAGATGTTTCTTTATGTTTGTATTTGTATACCACATATTTCCTTTTCATTGATCTGTCTTATGATCAGAGTATAATTTTTATTATAATTGGTGGAGTGAAAATGGAAGGTTTAGTGAGTAATTGTGATGGTATTTTCTAAGTGGTACTGGAGTGTGAAGTAGGTGATAGTGGTTATGCATCATGTTTTCCAAATTCTTAGTAAATTAAAGAGGTTTATACATGTTTTACCTCAAGTTACCCAGTCTTTGAATTCTAATGTACGTTGAAGTGGAAACTATGCAGAACCGAATGAAATATTTGTGGAAACATGATGTGGACTACTGAAAGCTATAGATGAGGTAGAGAAAGGTTGAGAACTGTTGAAGAGAATGGAAGTTGATCTGCTAGATCCAGAAAAAAACTAGCTGAGATGAACTAAAGATGTTGGAGATGTTAGAGATGCTGAAGAGAGACTCTGAAGATATAGAATGGATCTAGAGATATCCACCAAACCCAAGAGTTTTCATTTCCTCATGCAAACTGCTTAAGACTGAGTGGCATGCGTCTATAAGAAAAAAATTGCTGCCAACTTTTATTGATACCAATCTGAGAGTTGCTAAGAAAAAAAATCTGAGATTTTCTAATGAATTGTGGGCACAAATTCCATGATTGTTAACCCTGACCACACAGAGATAAAATCATAAGATCATATAATAAACTAATAATAACATGAAGTACATCCATTATCACATTTTGACAATTTATATTTGAACAATTTTCGAAGATCGCTTATGAATATTCCCCCTATATGACTGACTGATATAATTCAAGCATAACCCACAAAAATGTATAATCATTTGTTCTATTCTATAGAAAATATTTCTATTTCCTTGATTAAAAAAAATTCATCAAAAGATTAGTAGCACTTATGTTCAGAGAGCCATGTATAAATTAGAGTTGGGATTTTGTTCTTTTTCTTTAGGATGGAAAATAAAAGAGTATTAGCAGACTCAACAAATGAAAACCCCATAGGAAACTAGTCAACCTTTTTCACTCTAAAAATATTTACAGTCATTCAAGTAATAAAGATAAATTTCGCAGTTGAGTATATTAAGCTTCTAATATCATGGTCCCACTCTTAAGATAGTACATCTTAGATATAGTATGAATTGGATGATAGGGTATTAAGATCAACTTAGGGTTATTCTCAATTGGCAAATAAATGGATTTTATTTAACCTTTAGTTCAACCCTGCATGCATCTTCTTAATGATTTGCACAAGTATATCATTCATACAAACAAATATAGATTAGACATATCAAAATCAGAACCCATTTCCAGCAAGCTTGTTCAGTACTTTGATGGGGTAATTTTGACATCTTAGAAATATCCTCCCCATATAGAATGCCCCATTGCCCATGAGCATGTCCAGTAACATGATGGGTTTGCCTAGTCATACTATAGGTCGGCACCTGCTACCAACAGACTTGTTCAGTATCCCGATGGGTTAGCCTCTATTGATTAAGGTTAGTTGTCATTGATGTCAACCCTTGAAGAAAGCCTTGCGGCACAAAGGTTTGGGTAATGGACCCAAGATTGTTTGATGTAAAGATGACTCATTATTTACTCATCATGGTTGATAAGAAGTAAATATGGATGAACTCCAAAGTGGTCCCCTTATGGTGAAATCCCTCATGGGAAGATGCTTTGCAGAGTAAGAGAACCCATGCTTAATTCTAGAATGATGAGTTGAAGGACAATGAATTTGTCAGGGAAACTATCCTAGATAGATAGTGCTTGTCATGTTGTTTCTAGTGGTATGTGGAACGTCACATAACTCCTCAAGTTAGAGAGTTATGACCATAAAAAGTTGGAGAACCCTTCATAAGTCTTATAGAATCCCCCAAGGGTCAAAGTGCTTTGCAAAAGAAATTATTTTAAATAAAGCAGCCCTAAAATAAGGAAAGTGTAAGGCTACATGAAGATATAAATAAGAGGCAAAGCTCACTCATTAAAAACACACTTGTACATTTTGTATATCTACTTTCTTGTGTAAATCTTCTTGTAAATACTTTTGGATACATCTGAAGTAGCGAACGTCTGAGGTAGCATGAAGGGTTGATGGAGAAATTCTCGGATTTACAGAAAACCCCATTTTTTGATGCATACGCGGGTTGTCTGTGTATAGGGTGTGTATACATTGAAGGTATATGCGGGTTGGTTGTGTATAGGGTGAGTATGTACGTGGGTTGACTGTGTATAGGGTGAGTATATGTTGATAAATCCATGAAACTTGAGAAGATGAAGGTGCAAAGGTTCTAGATTCTGAGATCAAGCTCCCAGGAAGGTCTAGAGTGTTCAGATACATCAGATCCATCCATTGGTTCAAAAGGTATGTCTTATTTCTATGAATAGTTGGATTTTGATGTATGCATGAGGAATGGCAATGGAGATTTGAGGATTCTCCCCAGAGAGACTAGTGGCTACATGGGATCTTCTGTATAAGTCATATCTACAGAAATATAGTGCTGGTATATTTATCATTGATACTTCTTGTTGAGGCACATCTTGTATTTATTGGCATATGGCTAAGAGTTTTTATGGTACATGGTTGAGATCTTGTATTTATTGATGTATTGAGAAATTGAATATCAGAAAGGGGTTGATGACTAAGATCATGTGAGGGATATTATACTTGTTCATGATTACACATACCTATATGGCACATGACTAGAGAGAGACATATTTGCCTTGAGTAGAGATTATGTATGAGGATGCATGCACAAGGTACAGTTACAGTCTGGATACAGTGACATGTTACAGATCTATGTGAAAGAAGTTACAGAGGGTCAAAAAATTTTAAGTGAAAGGAAACCCTAGTTTCAGAAGGCATGTGTAGGTTGCATAACAAATAGGGCATGTACATACATGGGTGGCATCACTACAGGTAACATATTTGTTGTATTTTTGTAGATACATGTTCAATTCAGGTACCGTTTGATTACATGGTAGTTGTACAGATTGGATACAGGGAAGTGGTACAAATTTATATAGTTGTACAGCAGTATATCTCACAGTGATAGGTTAACAGTGGTTCTATCATTCTACTTCTACTTCATGGCGGTTGGACGGGGCAAGGATAGGTGGTTGTAGCCACCTTCCGGTTGTAGCTGGAGAACATAGGGGGTTGTAGCCTCCTTCTACTTGTATCTAGAGAATTGGGGAGTTGGAGATTCCCTCAGGTTGTAGCTTGAGAAACCAGGGGGTTGGAGCCTCCTTCTAGTTGCAGCTTGAAAACAAAGGAATTTGGTGCTTCCAATGAATGTAATTCTTCAAGACATATAAGAAAAAGCATTCTGTGGTTTTCTCTCGATTTGGGTTTCCATGTAAAACACTAGTGTACTGTGTATGTGTGTGATTGTTTATTTCTTATTTCTCATTATTGGATAATAATTCTACATTGATATAACATTTGAAGAAAAGGGATTATAATTACGCTATTATTGATCCACCCCCCCTCTCAATAATCCAACAGCCTCCTACACCCATTTTCGATCAAAGGCTCTTGTCCCAAATTTTACCCTTAAGACAAAATTTATATATTTCATTTTCATGGGTGAATGGGGGAGCATCTTTGAAAACTTTTTTATGGGATGGGATGGTATCAGGTTGGAGGATATTCTACAAATTGCCCATAAAAATTTGTTCTCACGAAAAATAGACTTATGTCTTGAGATTAGTCCAAAGACATATTATGGTCAAAATTACTTAATGTGTGGTGGATGAGGCCATGAGAGAATGACCTAAAGGTGCCTCTAGTCCCCAAGTTCAACTTCTTCATATAATTATGGTAGTGTTCCCATGGATAGACACATCATGCAATATCATCTTGCTCTTTAATAAGGATGCTCTACTGACCAACTTTGAGATTATATTAGGTTGTACTAGCTACCTATGGCCTCATAATATGGACTTTTAACTTTATGTAATCCCATAGTATAATCAAAGACAAGGTTGTGAGTCTTTGTTATAATAAATGATCTGAAATTTTGTATAAAGAATGGAAATGAAATCTCTTGAAAATGATTGGTTGTGACAAAAATTATTGGGTTTGATTGAAATTTTTTCTCTTTTAGTTTTTCATTATTAATGATTACCTAAACTATAAAATTCTTCAAGGAAAATAGTTCAGAAAAAATAGTAGAGAAAAACTAATAAAGGTTAGAGTGTAGTCTTTAGAGAAACAAATTTTAGGAGAGTAATAGAAAAATGTGTTCAGTTGTTCCCAAACAATCTTAGATAACAAAAGATCATAATAAAAGACATTTTTTACGAAACAACATAACCAAAAGAAATGAAATTACTTCCCTGAATAAGTCATGAAGATGTTCTCCCAATCTAACTGAAAAGAGGATACCTGAAAAAATCCAACAAATCATCATAGCCTAATTTATTTAGAAAAGTTGGAAAAGATCTTACTATCAGCTGAAAAAAATATTAAAATTTTTGGGGCAACAAACTCCTTTAATATTAGTTTCTCAGCCAGATAGATACAATTATTAAAAAGGAAAAAAAAAATGTTGCACCAAACTAAAAACTATATGCAACACTTATTCATTTATTCATTTATTTATTATCCTACCTTACCTAAGAAAATACCCATTTTCAAGTATATGAATATTTCTAGTGAAGCCATGTGTGTAACAGGATTATGAATATACTCACATTCAGGTTTGAATAATATACTTTAATAAGTACCTGAACATGAGGAACCAAATGATTTGAATGATAGGATGTGAAGAGTTGTCGAAGAAGAGAGTGGTGGCTCAATTTAGTCGTCGTATGGAACCAATGTTTGACAAAGTCATGATGTTCTTGATTCACTTCCTCATTTAGAAAAATATGCATGTCTCCCTCTATCATTCCATGTAGATCATATTTTGTCGAATGATTGGTCTTGTTAGTGCATAGAGGATATTCAGAAAGGAATATTAGAAACTCCTCAATATCAGGTTCTAATGACATCTCTCCATTAGATGTGGTCCATGATCCTTTAGTCTCCTTTATAATTTGAAAAGGGTGATTACAGAAGGATTCTGGATCTTATCGTAGATGTGGATCATGGAAATTTGGTTTTTCTATGTCTTTTGGAGAATTAGGTAGGGTCTTGACTACAGTCAAGATGTTCTCTTCCTGAGAAGAACAGATCCCAGTTGTTGCTAGGATTTGAGAGAGTTCTTTGAAACTCATTATCATATTTGAATCCATCTTGTTGGTTGATGGGTCCCGTATCACACATGCATTAGCGCATAGGTTTCTTAAAACACCCAAAATATTTTTGATTTTTTAATATTTTTGATGAAAATGAAATGAAAACTTACTAACACTCAAAAACAAATTGCAGTAAAGTAACACACTTTGTGAAAGAGAAACACACTTGCAATAATGTAACAGTCAAGGTTTTGGGGAAACTCATAATAGTGGGCGCACACGTTCTTACCTCTCATCTTATTGTTTCTCCTCCCCCAAGCTATGTAATTTAAAATCATTAACCTACCTATGCTCTAATCCATTTAGCACCTCCCGACAATGATGCCAAAAATGTTGGGTAAAATATATGCAATAATTTACCAACATTAAATTATCAACCAAGGAGTCATAGACTTATAGGTGCAGGTGCAAGCACAGGAAATGCAGGATTGGAGCCTAGTCTAGCCTATTGTCAACAAAGACACTTCAAAATGTAATGAATGCAAGTAATACAAGCTCAAATGGAAATTTACACTACAATATGTAGCTTAACACTGGATCACAAGATCATGTCTCCCGAGTTAGATCTCGATCTTCAATGTCTTACTCCTGTAGTGTTTCACTAAACAACGGGGAAACTAAATTAAAACAACTATATTAAAGGACAAGTAAGGTAGCCTAAAAGTAAATGTGGAATTTACCCAAACTGGCATTCAAATCATTCAGCTGGATGAGGTTACTCAAACCCTCATGTATGTGTGTTGCTGACCTAACGTGGAATTTACCAGTTTTAAAAGAAAATCCACCAAACTCCTAATCAAACAAAAAGACTTCAAAGAAACATGCTTTAGAGAGTTGTCCTCAAGAAAGGATATGCTTGGGAATGAAAGAAAAGTCAAAGTGGAGGTATGGAAATAGTTTTGTTTATGTGTGAAAATGAATGTGTGAGTACGAGATTAATTTTGTTTGGATACATGAATGTGTTGGTACGATATTTATGTACAAGAATGAGATTACATTGTATGGATATTAACATTGTGTGCGAAGAACTTACATTATGAAATAACACACAATATATTATTAACAAAATGACAACATATATGAAACAACAAAACATTAATTACATAACAATACAATAAACCACACACATATATTAATGAACAAAACAATATGATAGTAAGTAACAATTTAACATCATGTAACAACAACGTAATTGAATCGCAATATAATTAAAAATCTAACAATAAAAATAAAATAACAATTATCAAACTAAACATTATAATGATATATATACAACTAACAAAAGTATTTATTTAACACAACCTAAAATATAAAAATACAAAGAAACAAAACTAAAATGAAACACATATAACAATATCGAAATGAAAAAATATAAAAATATATATGGAAACAATACCATACCAAAATTTAAACAAATATAAGTGAAACAATATCAAAATGAAACAACATATAACAGTACCAGAACAATATGCATATTTATATCATGAAGTCGTCGTCGTGAAGGGAGTGGATTGGAGGCTTGAGCAGAGGAGTGCTCAAGTAATGACAGAATGATGAGTGATCTGAAATTAGTGTATGGAAGAAAGGAAGGTGGTATTGATTTGAGGAGAAATCTCAAGAAATTATCAAGTTAAAATAATACAAACTAAAATTACATGCACACACTAATTGATCAAAACAACAATCTAATTAATAAATAAAAAATGCAGAAATTAAATGCACACACACATCTAATTAATAGAGATAAAGAGGTAGATCATTACCCAGGATTTATGGGCCCTTCCCAACCTAACTAACGATGCCAAGAAAAATACCAGATCACAGACTACTCACGCTAAAACAAATTCTCCAGAATACCAACCTATCATTGTATTGAAATAAATCTCAAAATTACATTATTCTGAGATGGTTCTCACATAATAAATTTTACGAATAATAATCAACATATTCTCCTATCCCTCCATTACAATAAATAATTTATATAATAATTCTATAACCCAAGAGGGGAGATGAGAACATCCCCTACGCCTTTGTGAGACAACATACCAAAAATGGAGATGGCAGCAACGAATCAACTATCCTTAGCTTTGCAGGACCAACTTAGCAAAATTGGTTTCGATCCATATCTTCAATGTGATGGGTGCAACCAAATGAAGATTCTCATACTAATTTAATTTATCTGATATCCATTTGACATCAAACGCAAGGCCACGTCACCAAATATGGGCGTGGTTTTTTCAATTTTGGACATACCACGAAATTTGTGCAAGTGTCAAGTTAAGGAACCCACAATAACTCCTCAAAGGTTCCTTTGTTTGGAAAATGGTTAGTGGGAGACCCAATTTTCCATGTTGGAAACAAAACCCATGTTCTAGATTCTTCTAATTTGTCTTCATCTGCACGAAAATTGAGGGAAAAGTTGATTGTCTAGAACTTTTATTAATTTGGCTGAATTATCCCCCCTAAATTGGAGGTCCACACGTGTGACCTGGGTGGATTTTGGAACACGTATATACATTCCGACGACACTGCGGAGAAAACCCATGTTTCTTATTTTTTCCACAAAGCATGCGAATATGCTAAACAATCACTGGTACCATAATGAGAGCATTGAGCGGGAATGTTGAACTACAGTAACAGTACAAGAATGTTGATCGTGCTAGTACAAGAATCACACTTCACAAACCGTCATAAGTAAATCATGATATAATCATCTTTTCACCACTAAAAAGATAGAAAAGACGTTGTATTAACCACACTAGATAAAATGACGAATGATGACTTTTAAGTAGGGTTTATGGTGTGTGTTAACAACGTAATGTGGAAAAATGTGTAATAATGAATGTTTTTGTACAACGGAAAACATGGCAAAAGTGGAGCTCAACGGGTCCAAAAAATTAGAAGAAGCAAAAGGAATTGAAGAAATATTGGAAAATAAACTCAAATAAATGGAGAATATATAGCATGAAAGAGAACTTGAAATTGTTTTCATAAGAAAAGAATCAGATCAGACAGTCGCACAGCTGAACACAAATCTAAAGTTTGAAAAGAGTTCAAAAACCCTAGAATAAATTCTTAATATTCAAAGGTAACATTCTTAATATACACAAGAATGAAGCTTTTAGAAGGAATATGATGGGAGGTAAAAAGAATAGCAAGACCTGGTAAAAAGAAAAGAGAGGTTGTTATCAGTCTTCGGTTAAACCTTTCTATTCAAAGAAGTAGAATAACTAGATGAAGGACTTGATAAATAAATAAATATGTGATCGACGTAAACTTACTATGATGGTCTATCGTATATTCACTTTCTTCTTGGTGTCCTTTTATTGTCTTCATTAACAGTTACAGGAACTATCTCAACTGTTTCTTTCCCCTCGGTGTTCAATTTTTTATTGATTTCATAAACCATTCTTCAATATAAATTTTTATTGGTGCCACTTTGATTTCATGCCTAATTTTGATGTTGAAAAACTCTCCCTCCAAGTCCTTCAGATCAAGAGAAATGCCATGTAATGCTTCTTCAATGTCCCAATTTTTCATGGAGTATTCCACTAGCCAGTTGTTTATGTCGTTCTCATCATATTCAAATATACCATAGAAATTTTCAACTAACAATCCTTTAAAAATATCAACCTTTTCTTCAAATTGTTTCTTTGTGAGGAATATCGAGTTGAGAATTAGTTTGGGGTCTTTTACTTCATTAGTACTCTCGACTAAGTCTACCTTCGTGAGCCTCTTGAATAATTCTTCCCTCTCTGATATAGATTGGTTGCATGCTTGGACAATATTACTCAAGTTTTTTATCTTTTCTTTCCAGCATGTGTTCAATTGTTTTATCCAGCTTAGGGAGGGAAGATCCTCCTCTCTTCTCCTTAGTTATTTCATGTTGGAAACTCTATTTCCAAAGGGTAGTACAACATCAAGTTAAAAACATTCTTCATTTTTCAAGTCGACTTGCAAATAGCCGTGGAAGGAATGCATCCTCAATCCAAAAGAAGCAATGTTTTTCGAAGTTTCCCAAGCCTCTGTGATCAATGTCATTTTTTTCTTAATATTTCTTTCCACGTAGCTGATATATGATGTAAGTAGGCTTGAGGATCCTTTCAATTTAGTAGCAGGTGTGGTGGGTCTGACTATTATCAAAGGACTGGTAAGGAGTGGAAGAGGCATTAAGGCATCTTCCAGTTCCTTGATCCTTTCTTTCAACTTCGTGTTTTCCACTTAAACACCACCAATGGATTCATCCAGTGCATCGTTGGTTGCTCTATGAATTCTAGAAATATGGGAAGGTATCATATCTCTTAGGTCAACCTCTGAATGAGATTTTTCTTTCTTATTCTTCACATCACTTATCTCAATAATTAATTTCTTGGATTCCCTGTCAAACACAACACTCTGAAAAGAAAATGGCTCTTCCTCATTGAAGGTTTCATTCTCAATAATTTCCAATGATGGATTTTGGTGGGTCGTGTTCCCTGACTTATCCAGTGGGGGAAACATTTTCTCCATTTCCACCTCGAGCTCCATGTATTCAAGGGAGAAGTTGTTGATGTCACTTTCTACGTGATGTTCTTCCTCCTCTTGTACAAAATTCTTCCTCTTCTTTCTCAGAGGAAGCTTGTGCGAGCTCTCAATTTTTCTCGGAGGGGGAATCTTTTATCTTCCACCACTGGAACTGGTGTTGGTAATTTTCCTGGTTGGGTGAGCCACTAAAGCATTGTTCCGAGATGTGGTAGTCTTAGGAGTGTCAGTTGGGGATTGGGCTCTCTTTTTGTTGGGACCCTTTCCTCTTTGCTTGTAAAATTCATTAGTACTAAGTACTATCTCTAAGTCCCCAGCATTGTGAGCAATAGAGCCTAAGTTATTGTCTTCTTCTTCACTTAGAACAATGTGAATAAATGAATTTATGAATCCTACTTCCAGCATATGTTCCATGAAAATTCTAATAGGGTTAAACCATTTTATCGTTTCATCATATTTCAGATTTAGATTGTGGAAGTAGTTTTCAAATTCATCGATTTTGTTTATATTCCTGAATATAAAGTCCCCAATTTTCCAAGGAAATGGTATGAATTACTTTTTTCGTTTCTCATGAAAAAAGTGCAGCCAGAAATTATACTGCCTTGAGAATTTTGTAATAAACATTTGATGAGATACATGGCATGGAAGAAAGGATAGATTTTCCTTAGAACCGAAAATCCTGATAACATTGTAATTTTCCATTTTCTCTAACGTCCCCTTTTTATCCAAGAATTTATTTTCCTGGTTGAATATTCTGGGGGTATATTTTCCAAACAACAATCCTTTAAAAACCGAGACAAAATCATTGAAAACTTTATAGAATTGAAAAGAAGATTTGTGTCTCCACAATGCTTGGTACCAGAAGGAAACTGGGTCAAGTTCACAGTTCACCCTCTTACAAATAGACAATTTAGGAAATTGACAGCAATATGATATCGCAAACACCAGATAATAAGCCTGTTGGAAGGTTTACAGTTGGGAGTAAGCTTGTCATTGATGGCAAGAATAGCGATGGCAAAGAACAGCGATGGCAAGAAAAATGAAATCGCGAAGTGATGAAATCACAAGGTGGACGAAATCGCGAAGCGGCGAAATCGTGAAGTAGAGAAGTCATGAAATGGAGAAATCGAGAGAAGATCTAGATCGTTAGATCACCAAGGGTTTTGGACCGTTGATCTGAGCTCCATCTCAGATCTTTGCCTATCGCGACTTGAAGAGGTAAGAAACATAACCATCGAAATCACGATATGCAAAATCGTGATTTAATCTCAGCCGTCAGATCAAGGTGTGGTCTAGACCGTTGATCTAAACTCCATTTCAGAGTTTCGCGACTCGCGACTTGGAGAGGCAAGAAATATGACCATTGAAATCACGATATGTGAAATCGCGATTTAATCGTTGTCATCGGATCAAGGTGTGATCTGGACCATCGACTCCATTTCAGAGTTTCACAACTCGCGACTTGAAGAGACAAGAAATATGACCATTGAAATAGCGATATGTGAAATCATGATTTAATCGTAGCCATCAGATCAAGGTGTAATCTAGACCAATGACTCCATTTTGAAGTTTCACCTATCTCAACTTGGAGTTACAAGGACCTCCATCAAAGGAATCGCAAGATGCGAATTCACAATGAGATCTGGACCGTATATTCATCAAGATCGTGGACCGTTGATCTAAGCTTCATTTCAGAGTTTTGCCTATCGTGACTTGGAGTGACAAGAACCTCCATAGAAGGAATCATGAGATGTGAATTCACAATGAGATATGGACCATAGATTCATCAAGATCATGGACCATTGATCTCATCTCCATCTCAGGGTTTCGGGGATCGCGACTTGGAGAGTCGATATGCCTCATCTCCAGACTCATGAAATGCAAATTCATGAAAAGCGCTTTGTGCATAAGCGCATGGTCTCAGCCGGTGGTCACACCATCGAAGAGTTGAAGAGAAGAGTACATGCAGACAAGATTCTTCTTGGTGTTTCAGGGATCGCGACTTGGAGAGTCGAGATGCCTCATCTCCATATTCATGAAATGTGAAATCATGAAAGCGCTTTATGCATAAGCACTTGGTCATAGCCATGGTCATATAAAGGAAGGAGCTAGCACAGAAAATATCTATTTCGGAGTTTCATAACTCATGACATGGAGACTCAAGATGTCTCATCGTAGAATCTCCAAATTGCGAAAGTGCAAAACAGGTAATTAACTCAAGAACCCATCAGATTTAATCCAACGATGCAGGTGAATCTGATCATAATCGAAGGGCTATTGTTGCACGTCACAATGTAACTGCCAGAAACCACTGATGGTTTATGCCATAGGACTCGAAGACACTTCGGGGTGAATGTCAAAGGAGATGAAGAGTCTCTGGGAATCTTCAAGAGGGATGAAGATGCTCGTGGAGGCGATTGACAGCTAGATGAGCATTGAAGCTAGTAACTGGAATAGAGAAGGTGAGCTCAACTGTCATAGAGAAGACGAAGAGTCTCAACTACCAGAGAGGCTAAGGAATCTTGGCATAACATACAGTGATGTTGAACGAGTGGAAAAACGACCAGAGAATCTGAAGAGTCATGATGATGATCAGACAGAGCACTTGATTTGTGGAGGAGATTGGCACGGTATGAGTATTCATAGGAATGGAAAATATTGCATGCACAAGATGCACAGAAGCTATAAATACACGGTACAGAGAAGAGATCAGGTTGTTGTTGTTGCTGGAGTTGCTGAGGATGTTGTTGTTGAAGGTGATTCATACATGAAGAAGGATCAGAGTGCAGCAACTGAAAAGAATAGAAGAAGAACTGTGCAGTGAATGGACATGGTGCATAAAGCATAAAAATTAGAAGAGCAGAATGGGCAGTGGATGCATGCAGGAAGACAGTGAGGAAGTATGAGTAGAAAAATCTTGCAGAACAGTGATAAGACTAGTAAGTTGTTATTGAACACTATATCACTGTAATAGATTTCAGTATTTCATATTCACAATCCAGGGTGGTTGGGAGGTGCTAGGGAGGACTGGTGTCCTCAGAGGTTCAAGTGGGTGCTTGAACACAGGGAGTTGGTGCTTCCTTCTAGTTGGTGCTAGAGAAACTAGGGAGTTGGTGCTTCCTTCTTGTGGGTGCTAGAGAAAATAGAGAGATGGTTCTCTCAGCAAGTTGCAACTTGCCAAACAGAGGTTGTAGCCTCACAATGAGTTGGTGCTCATATGTATGATAATGTAAAGAATGTAAATAATACTTATCATATAAAGAAGAAGAGGTTTTTACCCTGTATGGGTTTCCTTGGGAAATATTTGTCTCTGTGTTTCTCATATATGTGATTGATGTTGAATGTGCCATTGTTTATTTCCCTGTATTATTGTGATCAGCATTGAGTGTCTGGTAAAGATTTTAAAAGAAGCATAATTGTTTAAGCATGGTAACAATTGATTCACCCCCCCCCTCTCAGTTGTCCAACAATTGGTATCAGAGCCAGCCCCTTTTATCTAAGGGTAGATCCTAGAGCTTAAACATGTCAAGCCATGAAGGAAATTCAAGCAATAAGGCCCCTCTGTTCAATGGAACAAACTTTTCCTTCTGGAAAGTTAGAATGAGAACCTACATAATGTCGTTAGGTGAAAATGTCTGGGATGTGGTAGATACTGGTTATGTAAAGCCAGTTGTGCTAGCTAATAAGGATGACAAACTAGAATTTAGCTTCAATGCTAAGGCTGTGAATGTTATCTTGAGTGGGATTGCAGAAGCAGAATTTGTAAAAGTTATGCACCTAGGAACTGCCAAAGAAATGTGGGAAAAACTCATTAGTAGCTATGAGGGTAATGAGAAAGTAAAGGATGCAAAGCTTCAAACCTACAGAATACAGTTTGAATAGCTAAAGATGAAGGAAGATGAAATTGTTGGAAAATACTTTCTAAGAGTAGAAGAAATGGTAAATGCAATGAAGGCACTTGGTGAAACAATTGATGAACCTTCTTTAGTTCAGAAAATATTGAGATCTCTCCCAGATAGGTTCAACCCAAAGGTCTCTACTATAGAATAACTTAATGATCTAAAAACCTTAGGGTTTGATCAACTGCTAGGAACATTGACTGCAAATGAAATGATAATAGTTAAAGATAAACCTACCTCCAGAGAAGCATCATTTAAAGCAGACAAGAATGAGGATTCTAAGCTCGATGAAATTGAAGAAAAATTTGTGAAGAGACTGAAGAAGGGATCAGGAAAATACAAAGGTAAACTGCCTTTCAAATGTTTCAACTATGGTAGGATAGGTCATTTTGCAAATAAATGTCCCCACAAAGGAAAGGATCAGACATGTGATGATGAGGAGAAGTACAAACACATAAATTTCTTTAAAGAGAAAAACTTTAAGAAGAAAAGTATGTGCGTAAACAATGATGATGATCCTTCAGATGATGAAGAAAATGACTCCTCTATTGAATATAAACTAAATGACTTCATACTTATGGACAAAGAGGATTATGATAATAAAAGCACAGGAAGTGATGAAGAAGAAGATGTCGTTGACATGGAAGGAGAACTGATCAGTGCACTGGAAGAGATTGACAGACTAAGAATCAAGAACAGAAAGCAAAGACAATTGTTGATACAGTTCGAGAAAGACATTAAAGAACCTGATAAAGACCTTGTCCTACTAAAAGTAGAATTGGAAGAGGCAAAGAAAATCGAAGAGATTTTGAAACAGCAGCTATAAGAAAATAAGGCAAGATGTGAAGCATTAGAACAAGAAGTAGTGAAAATGAGGAAAGAAATGGAGAAGTTTCAAGCCTTGTATAATCAGAATCTGTCAAGTATCAAAGCCTCAGAAGGATTGGCCACCATTCTGAATCAGCAAAGGAATCC
>ML804541.1:16784-28937 GCA_009831015.1 Picea engelmannii | reverse complement strand
TGGACATCTAAACTTTGACCACTTAATCAAACTCAAAAACCTTGAGGCAGTAAAAGATCTTCCGAGAATATCAAATCCCCAAGATTCAATGTGTAAACCCTGTCAAGTAGGGAAGCAAAACAGGACACAGTTTAAGTCCAAGATATTTACTTCAACAAAGAAACCACTCGAACTAGTTCATATGGATTTATGTGGACTATCAAGATAGGAAGGCACAGGGAAAGAAAACTACTTCATGTTGATTATCGGTGATTACTCCAGACTTACTTGGGTTGCCTTTCTCAAAGAAAAAGCTGAAGCATTTGAGAAGTTTAAAATATTTAAGGCTTTAACAGACTCAAACATGCAAGAGGTTAAAGGAAGTAAGATCAGATCCGGGAGGATAGTTTATGTCAAGAGACTTCAAGGAATTCTGTGATGAACATGGGATCAAGAGAGAATACACAATCCCAAGAACTCCACAACAAAATGGATTTGTTGAGAGGAAAAACAGAACAGTGCAGGAAATGGCTAGGTCAATGATGAATGAGAAGAACATTGGTCAAACCTATTGGGTAGAAGCAATACACACAACATTCCATGTGCTTAACAAAGAATACCTCAGACCACAAAGTGATAAGACACCTTATGAATTATGGTTTGGAAGACCTACCTCAATCAAACACTTCAGAGTCTTTGGGAGTAAATGCTACATAAAGAATAATGATGAGAACCTCAGAAAATATGATGTCAGGGTTGATGAAGCTATCTTCTTAGGGTACTCTACAAATAGTAAAGGATATATATGCTACAATAAGAGGCTGCATAAAATGATTGACTGTATTGATGTAAAAATTGATGAAGGAATCCCAGTAAGAGAGGTGTACAGTAATGAGTCTTCTATAGAAGACACAGCTAAAGCTGAAGATGAACAAGTCCAAGAATCAGAAAACGAAGACTCTAAATCAGATGAAGACTCAGACACTTAGACAGACTCAAATCAGCTGTAAACTTCAAATTCCTCCTCCAGAATCATTCAAAAGAATCATCCTGCAAGTCAGATAATTGGAGAAAAAGACAAAGGTGTACAAACTAGGAGAAAGCTAATCAAAACCACCGAACAATCTCATACAACTTTCATATCTATGCTGGAACCCAAGAATTTCAATGAAGCCAGTAAAGATGATCACTGGGTTAAAGCAATGAATGATGAACTTGATCAAATTGAGAAAAATAATATGTGGGAGATGGTTCAAAGACCTGAAGGTAAAATCATCATTGGCTCCAAATGGATCTTTAAGAATAAGTTGAATGAGCAAGGACAAGTTATCAGGAACAAAGCAAGGTTAGTCTGTAAAGGCTATGCTCAGATAGAAGGACTGGATTTTGGTGAAACATTTTCACCCGTAGCAAGATTAGAAGCTATTAGAATGTTTCTTGCCTATGCTTGTCATAAAAGGTTTAAAGTCTAACAAATGGATGCCGAGTTAGCCTTTATAAATGGAGATTTAAGTGAAGAAGTCTATATGGAACAACCAGAGGGTTTCAAACTGTCTGATAACCCTGACTTAGTATGCAAGCTAAAGAAAGCTTTATATGGTTTAAAGCAAGCCCCTCAAGCCTGGTATCATAGACTGGATACATATCTCAAAGACAAAGGGTTCAAGAGAGGAACAGCTGACATCAATCTGTATATTAAAACAGAGGATAATAATTTACTCATCATACTGGTCTATGTAGATGACATCATCTTTGGATGTAATAAGGATTCATTGGTACAATGGTTTGCTTATGCCATGGAGTCTGAATTTCAAATGTCTATGATAGGAGAACTGTCATTTTTTCTTGGTCTACAAATTACTCAGAGATCTGAAGGGATGTTCATTTATCAAGAGAAATATCTAAGAGAAATGTTGAAAAGGTTTCAAATGGAATATTCTAAACCTATGGGTACACCTATGGTAACTGGATGTAAATTAAGCAAGGATGATGATTCACCTAATGTTGATCAAAGATCATATCGATCAATGATAGGAAGCCTATTGTACATCACAGTATCTCACCCAGACATAATGCATGTTGTAGGAATGGTAGGAAGATATCAGGCTGCACCTAAATAGAGTCATTTGCAAGATGTCAAAAGGATATTCAGGTATTTGAAAGAAACAATGACTTATGGTCTGTGGTATCCCAGAAATCTTCAGCTGACTGCTTATTCAGATGCATATTTGGCAAACTGTGTTGATGAGAGAAGAAGCACCAGTGGAGGAGAATTCTTCCTGGGTGACTCCTTAGTAGCCTGGCTTAGTAAAAAGCAAGGTTCCATTTCTTTATCAACCACAGAGGTAGAGTACATTGTTGTTGCCACCTGTTGCACTCAGGTATTATGGATGATTCAAACACTTGCAGACTTGGAGGTAAAGTACATAGCACCGATCCCAATTCATTGTTATAACACTAGCGCCATTAGTGTGTCTAAAAATCCTGTATTCCACTCCAAGACCAAGCATATTCCCATAAAATATCATTTTTTGAGAGAGAAGGTCACCAATCAGCTTGTTCAAGTCAATTACATACCCACTACAGAACAAATTTTAGACATCTTTACTAAACCTCTAGCCAAGACACCATTTCAATATCTTAGACAGAAGTTGGGTGTCATCCCTTCTCACATCTAAGAGAGTCCATCCTATTAGGGGGAGTCTTGTATTGATTGCATATCGGATACCTCATAAAATTACTGCAACAGCTCAGGAGGAGCGTGTTTTCTTTGACATTGATGTCAAAGGGGGAGAAAAGGAGTTGTTCAGATCGGATGCTACAGTTGGAGGTCCAAACAGATTAGCACAGTCGTTCAGGGTTGCCATCAATGCCAAAGGGGGAGATTGTTGGAAGGTTTACAGTTGGGAGTAAGCTTGTCATTGATGGCAAGAATAGTGATGGCAAAGATCAGCAATGGCAAAGAACAGCGATGGCAAGAACAATGAAATTGTGAAGTGACGAAATCGTAAGGTGGATGAAATTGCGAAGTGGCGAAATCGTGAAGGTGGACGAAATCGTGAAATAGCGAAATCGCAAAGTGGAGAAATCGCGAGAAGATCTGGACCGTCAGATCACCAAGGGTTCTGGACCGTTGATCTGAGCTCCATCTCGGAGCTTCGTTTATCGCAACTTGAAGAGGTAAGAAACATAACCATCAAAATTGTGATATGCGAAATCGTGATTTAATCTCAGCCGTCAGATCAAGGTGTGGTCTGGACCGTTGATCTAAACTCCATTTCAGAGTTTCGCGACTCGCGACTTGGAGAGGCAAGAAATATGACCATTGAAATCACGATATGTGAAATCGTGATTTAATCATTGTCGTTGGATCAAGGTGTGATCTGGACCATCGACTCCATTTCAGAGTTTCACAACTCCCGACTTGAAGAGACAAGAAATATGACAATTGAAATTGCGATATGTGAAATCGTGATTTAATCGTAGCCATCAGATCAAGGTGTGATCTAGACCAATGACTCCATTTTGAAGTTTCACCTATCGCAACTTGGAGTTACAAGGACTTCCATAGAAGGAATCGCGAGATGTGAATTCACGATGAGATATGGATCGTAGATTCATCGAGATCATGGACCATTGATCTAAGCTTCATTTTGGAGTTTCGCCTATCGTGACTTGGAGTGACAAGAACCTCCATCGAAGGAATCGCGAGATGCGAATTCACGATGAGATATGGACCATAGATTCATCAAGATCATGGACCATTGATCTCAGCTCCATCTCAGGGTTTTGAGGATCGTGACTTGGAGAGTCGAGATGCCTCATCTCCAGACTCACGTAATGCGAATTCACGAAAATTGCTTTATGCATAAGCGCATGGTCTCAGCCGGTGGTCACACCATCGAAGAGCTGAAGAGAAGAGTACGTGGAGACAATCTTCTTCTCGGCATTTCAGGGATTGCCACTTGGAGAGTCGAGATGCCTCATCTCCAGATTCACGAAATGTGAAATCGTGAAAGTGCTTTATGCATAAGTGCTTGGTCATAGACATGGTCATATAAAGGAAGGAGCTAGCATAGAAAAGCTCTGTTATGGAGTTTTGGAACTCGTGACATGGAGACTCAAGATGTCTCATCACGGAATCTCCGAATTGTGAAAGTGAGAAACAGGTAATTAACACAAGAACCCATCAGAGTTAATCCAATGATGCAGGTGAATCTGAGCATAATCAGAGGGATATTGTTTCACATCACAGTGTAACTGCCAGAAACCACTGATGGTTTCTTCCAGAGGACTCGAAGACACTTCGGGGTGATTGTCAGAGGAGATGAAGAGTCTCTGGGAATATTCAAGAGGGATGAAGATGCTCGTGGAGGCGATTGACAGTTGGATGAGCATTGAAGCTTATAACTGGAATAGAGAAGGTGAGCTCGATTGTCACAGAGAAGATGAAGAGTCTCAACTTCCAGAGAGGCTGAGGAATCTCAACATAACATACAGTGATTCTGAATGAGTGGAAAAATAGCCAGAGAAGCTGAAGAGTCATGATGATGATCAGACAGAGCACTCGAGTTGTGGAGGAGATTGGTGCGGTATGATTATGCAGAGGAATGGATAATATTGCATGCACAAGATGCACAGAAGCTATAAATACACGGTACAGAGAAGAGATCAAGTTGTTGTTGTTGTTGGAGTTGCTGAGGATGTTGTTGTTGAAGGTGATTCATACATGAAGAAGGATCAGAGTGCAGCAGCTGAAAAGAACAGAAGAAGAACTGTGTAGCGAATGGACATGGTGCACAGAGCATAAAAATCAGAAGATCAGAATGGGCAGTGGATGCATGCAGGAAGACAGTGAGAAAGTATAAGTAGCAAAATCTTGCAGAACATCGATAAGACTGGTAAGTTGTTATTGAACACTATATCACTGTAATAGATTTCAGTATTTCATATTCACAATCCAGGGTGGTTGGGAGGTTCTATGGAGGACTGGTGTTCTCAGAGGTTCAAGTGGGTGCTTGAACACAGGGAGTTGGTGCTTCCTTCTAGTTGGTGCTAGAGAAACCAAGGAGTTGGTTCTTCCTTCTAGTGGGTGCTAGAGAAAAACAGAGAGTTGGTGCTCTCAGCAAGTTGCAGCTTGCCAAACAGAGGTTGTAGCCTCACAATGAGTTGGTGCTCATATGTATGATAATGTAAAGAATGTAAATAATACTTTTCATATAAAGAAGAAGAGGCTTTTACCCTGTATGGGTTTCCTTGGGAAATATCTGTCTCTGTGTTTCTCATATATGTGACTGATGCTGAATGTGCCATTGTTCATTTCCCTGCATTATTGTGATCAACATTGAGTGCCTGGTAAAGATTTTAAAAGAAGCATAATTGTTTAACCACGGTAACAACTGATTCACCCCCCCCCTCTCAGTTTTCCAACAAATCCATAAAGAATTTCTTGTCTTTTTTGTACTATGACAATTGGGAAGATATTTCAATGGAAATAAGTTTTCCCTAGTTGAAAATAACTTTCTCTTTGAAATTCAAATATAAGATATAAAGGATCATATGGGAAATGATGGCAGTAATATCTTGTCCTATCACCTCTGTGAACAACCAAGCAATTTCTCGAAAGGGGTTTCTGAATGAGTCGACCTACAACCTAGTAATATCTTCAAGGATAGCTACGAGATTCTCCAATAACTAGGGAAATAGGTCCAGTTTATTGTCATGATTTTTCAGGAAATCCTTGCAATCCTCTCCTTTGAAAGTAAGTGTTGGCTTAGGGAGCTTCAACATTTTACAAAACACTCGAGGTGAAAGAGAGATGGGAGACTAGTATTGAAGTTGAATAATGCATTGACTCGGTATGTATTTCTCGATGCACCATGCAACCAGTTCCTTATGGTTGAAATCCTCAGGGACACACCCTACATGAGCAATTCTGGATGTCCAAATCACTTCCTTTTGAGTAGAAGGGGATGAATAGAAAGAATATGCTCTAGACCATTTTGGTTTATTCATATCTTCTCTGATTTTGTATCTTTGGCGCAAGTGACCCGGGGTTCATGTATGTTTGGGGTTCCAACAAAACCTCTAAAACTATCGACCCTCCTGGTAAACCAGAAGGCAACGTAGCGCACAGGGTGCACTGCGCCATCTCACCCGAGATAGTCTTAATGGGTGGCTGCAATACTCATGTGTTTGCGGCCTAGGATTAAGTAGTGGATATGAAAACTATATGATGAGAGTTTTGATTTAACTTATTAACACAATACACTATCATTTATGATTACGTAGGAAATATAAAAACTCATTCATTTAGCATATCAACAACTACTAAAGAAGATAAAGAAACACATTCATTCAATCACATAACATAGGTTTTACCGTGGTTCATCCCCCTTGGGCTATGTCCACAAATATCTAGCTCTTATCTATTTTATTATAGTCGTTCTGAAACTACAGTGCCACGCGCTTTATAACTCTTCTTAGTTAGGTTGATATCTATTATGAGGCAGACTATATCGCACCAAGCTCCTTAGCCTATGATCTAACCCTGAATATCTACCCTCCTCATTCCTCTCTAGCTCAACATCTTACAAAATTAGATCATACAACAAAATATTGCATCGCATCCGCTTACTCACATCCGTCTCTTTGCATTCTTTCCCTTCTTTGTCTTTCTTATTATTCTATCTTATTATTATCCTCCTCTATGAGACCTAGGTATCTATATTTATATGTTTCTATCTCACCATCCATTACAATGTGTTGATAAAACCCTAACCCTAACGTTGTTAGGTCTTCCATGCATGCGTGCATGCTGCTCTTCCTTCCAGTTGTCGCTTCCCTCATGCATACCTTCTTTCCCAAAATCGCCTTTCTTTCCACTTTGGCCTACTTCAAACAGGCCCCCAACACTGACACATGGCTCGTCTCGAGCCACCTATCCTTTTTTTTCTTCATCTATCTCCCTGGTGATCACCTAGAACTTCTCCTTGAGCTCTGTTTCTTCTGTTTTAGCCCGCACGGTCTTCTCCTAGAGTGCATCTACTATATGGACTGCAATTTCGTCACTAATCAACCCTATGCACTCTGCCTGGGTTTGTGCCATATATGTCTTGGCTTCCTCTGCATGTACAATGACTTATGCTACCCAATCTTGAAGCGGTTCCATTTTATCCTGACGCTCCTTTTTCCGCGTCTGTGTAGTGGTGAGTTATGCCTATAGTTTCTTCATATCCTACGCCCCTTTGACATGCTCAGTGATGGACATTGTCTTATGCCTCTGCTTGAGGTCTTGGATAGTTGCACTTATCCTTTCTTCTTCCTTTTCCCACCGCTAGATTTGTTGATCCTCTTCCAACTTTGTCCAAAGTTGTGTTGTTTTATCGAACAAGTCGGTTACTCCACTGACTTGTTTCTCTATCTTCTGTAGTTTCTTTGTTTCCTCCTACCTCCTTTGCTCCTTACCTCCGGTGGAGTGGTAGGTGTGAGATGCTCATGGATATTCTCAATCTCCTTATGGTATTGATCGATTGTCTACGCAATATGATCAGTCTTCTTTGTTATTGTGAGTTCATCCCTCTACGCAGTCTTTGGAATCTTCTCATAAGTTTCAGCCACATTTTGTTCCAATCCATTCGCGTGCTCCCTCTCCTCTTGGGTCTCGAGCTTGGCCTGCTCATATATCAATTCCAACATGTCTCATTTATCCTTTGCCTATTTTAGTTTGGTTGTTTCTGTGCATCTACGAGACTGTACTTCTTGGGTAACACTAACCTATAATTTGTGTAGAGATTTGGATGGTATCCACGGAAATACCAATTGGATTTTAGCTAAGTCCTTTAGGGGTGTCTACCCCATGATCTCGTCCATGCACAACACGCTGGATGTAATGTGGAATGTTTCATTTTGTTGCGGTATTGTATGGATTGTATCTCGCTCACTTGCTTTAGTTTCTTTTCATGTCTGTGATATTGACGGCCCTGTTCCTATGTTGTTTCTCGTTGCCTGCGCTTCCCTGATCTGTTTGAGGAGTTGTCGCATGTCTTCCATGTCCTCTTGAATTTTTTCCCTATGGTGCACAACATTCTCAAAATCCTCGGATGTATGATCCTGAACCATTTGGTCTATCATTTCTGCATCATCCTTCATGATCGTGTATTATGGAAGTGTTCTATGTGCCTTCATTTTCTTGCACGCACCCCCTATCTGAGTAGTTGGTCTCTTAGGCAAGTCTGGTTCTTGTGAATTGGGACTTGGTGTAGTCCCTTTCATTGCCTGGGACTGTTTCTGTTGTAATTGCGTCAGCTGCATACTATTCTTCTTCCCCTTATGGGTCCTCGTCTTAGTTGTCCCTTCTTTTGTCTGCTTTGTTTTGATCTGGCCTATCCTTAGTTTCTTGGGCACTGGGGCCTCCTGAGGTTGTGTTTATTCCTTCCCTGCCTCCTCTTCCGTTTTCATTGCAAGTATATCTTATGTGAGGACTGGAATCTTCCAGTCATCTTCCCAATCCTTGATAACCATTTTGATGTTGCCCTCCATGATGCAGTAGCCACTGTTTGTTGGGGTCCTTTCGCGCCTATATCCACATCACATATCGAGTGGCCTTGAAGTTGGCAATGTCCCGATAGTACGTGAAATCCTTTGGTGTGATTATCCAAAGGCTGGCGATGGCATATTGTAGATCGCGTAGATATCCTTCGAATATGAATGCGTTCATCTTTTTTATCCTAGTGTCTTACGCGGCGCCAACTAATAAATACCTCGCTCCATGATTAGGTTTAGCTCTGGTGGTGAAAAATACATAGTGTCGAAGATGCTACCTTTATTATGGATTCAATGAAAATATGCTTCCTTCGTACTTTCCATTACTCTCCTTCACCATCTCCAGTTGGTGCTATTAATGTGGTGTCCCGTCAGTCCTTTCTGACATTTAATTCTGTATGCCTTCATTGTTTTGTACTTCTTTTTCTGTCTTTACTTTTCCTGCTTGTTTCCATTTTTTCATGGTCATTGGCCTTGTCTTCTCTGCATTCGTATTCCTAAGTGTGCATGCCCCTTCTCCTTCTAGCAAAATGTACCTATGTTGCTATCGTTTAATATCCTATGTTTTTTTTGTTTTTTTTACTGCGTGGTGACTTTCAAGTTGTGGGTGGTCGAATTTCCTTGTATAGCTTCAATCAACTCACATTGATGATCCCTCTGATTTCTGTGCCTACTAATTATTTCAACTATACAACTCCCCCATCTGTGACAGTTTTTACTTTGTATGGTCCTAACCAATGCATTCTGAGTTTTCCTAGGTGTTGAATGGATTTGTTGTCATACACCAACACTAAATCTCCTCCCTTGAAATTTTTCTTCTTGATGTATATGTCATGCCAAGCTTTGTCCCTTGCTTTCTGAACTTGTTGGTGGAACCCTGCTAGGATTTGATCTTCTTCCATGGCCATCAACTGATTTAGTCTCTCCTATACTATGCCTCATTATGTCATGTGTATAATTGTTGCTACATGCAAACTGGGTACCAGACATTCTAATGGCACCACTACTTCTTGGCCATATACCAGCTTAAATGGCATGTGCCCTGTCAATTTATTACATGTGGTCTTGTAGGCCCACAATACTGCTAGTATTTTGAGGTCCCAATCATCCCTATTGACATTGCAGATCTTAGTCAGTGCATTCTCAAGGATTTTTTTAAATGCTTCTACTGTTCCATTTGTCTGTGGGTGATATGGTGTGCTCTTCTGATGATGGACTTCAATCTCTTCAGTCATAGCGTTGATAGTGATGCTAATGAAGTTCATGCCTTGGTCACTCATCAAAGCTCTTGGGCACCCAAATCTAGTGATTACTTGTTCAAATAGAAAGTGTGTTGTTGTTTATGTGCTGCAATCCTTCACTAGTGTTGCTTTCACCCATCTTGTTAGGTATTCTATCGCAGTGATAATGTACCTTGTTGTTACCCATGATTTTGGTCGTCATGATGATGTATTAATGATGGTGTAATCAGGCTCTTCATTAGTACTTTCTCCTGAGAAAAGTTACCTTCATCTCTTTTCAGAAATCACATTTTTGAGGGAGGTTCGCAGGTTACCAATACATTTGCCTGCGAGAATGCATGATTCTCGCAGGATGCTTTAAGCCAGGGTGCGAACACTTTCTAAAGAAGGGAAAAGGATGAATTCTCGAAGCTTCTAGAAGGGAATATTCTAGAAGGATGAGATGGCATTCGAATGGTTATCTAAGTACTGGATTTCCTGATATTTTGGGATCATTCCTATCCAAGTAACTAATTCATTCTCTCTTATATATTGAGGGGATTCTCATGGAAGAGGTTAGAAGCAAGCAAACAAGCAAGAGATTTATTGGAGAATTAGTAAAAGATTGTGTGAAGGATTGAAGCTACAGCAGCTAGAGAACTCCAGCAAGGTCATCAAAGGTGGTTGATTTTCTTCATGCAAGTGAGCAAGTGTGTGTGTCAGAGATAAGGGTCATCGAAAGGAAGTTTGCAACATCAAGGCTCAGGTTGTAATCTTTACTTTCCATCAATATGATACAGTAATGTGTCCCTTTCCCATAAAGTTAGTTTTACTTTATTGTATAACTCCTTGATCATATACATAGATGGACTGTTGAATAGATTGTGTTTTCTTCACTTCGGTTGGTTTGTATTGTTTTGATCTTGACTGTACGAGAGCACTGGAGTGAAGCAGGAGCAACAAAGATCAAAGGAAGCGATTATAAGGTATGTTCTTTAATCGAACCTCCTAATACATTCAATAGTTAAAATCTAGGGAAAGAGTATCATTCTGTCTTGTTTTGTTCTAGATCCAGGTGGATCTAGGGAGATCGGTTTGTGTCCGCACTTACAGATTTATCCAATAACAAAATTGGCGACTCCACTGGGGACAATCCCATTTTCTTTGTGGCCTTTTGTGTTTTTTTGTGGCCATTTTCTCTAGTTTCATTTTTCTCCTATCCTAGTAGTCTCTGAGTCTTCAGGATACCCTGATAGACCTTCTAAGTCCAGAAGCTTTGTTGAATTTTACTTCATTTTTTCAAATTTTTGATATGTTCAGGACTTCTCGCACTGCACTTCATTGCAGCCTGCAAGAACTGGTAAGTTTCGCACTCTGCACATAGGTTTCAGTGCGAGGCCCTCGCACCTTGCTAAAAGGTCACCTACAAGAATCATATGTTCTCGCACTGTGTAATACTGCTTACCTGCGAACACATTTTTTCAAAATTTTGAAATTAAGTTTTCGTCTTTCTAACTGCTCAGATCAGTTGAATTACCTCTTATGGGTTTCTTGGACCTCTGATTGATGTATTTCTTTCTTTAGTTTGCATGCATGAATAGTTTTAGGGTTTCAAGGTTTTTCTTGTACTTTGTGTCTTGACTTTCATTTCTTGACTCTTATTGGCAAAACCATTCTCTCTTACTTCAGATTCTGAGTGTGTTTGATTGGTTGAGAACCAGTGATTGGTTGAAAGTTAAGTACTTGGTTTTTCTCATTTGCTTATTGGTTTGAAAGAACATTTTCGTTTTCTTTGAGAAGACTATTTGGTTTGCTCTTTATTTTTTTCTTTCATTGAAAGAGTTGATTGTGTTGATATTGCTTGATTCTTTATGATTTGATTTTCTACTCTCTCATTGGTATAGTGAGTTCTTTTTGAAAAGTGAACACAAAGTTTTCTTTCATCAAATTGTTTTTGTCATTTACAAAACATTGAAAATCAAATTTTAGAGATTGTTGAAGTATTGAAAAAGAGACACATAGAAAATAGTCATTTAATAAATGATTGTTTGCATCGACATTTGAAAGGAAATTGTGCATTGTATTTCAGGGTTGATTTAGAAAATTTTCTCTCTCCCATATATAGGATTCATCGAATGAAAAGTGATACATTTTCATTCACATCCTTGCATCCTTGGGTCAGAGTCATACAACATAAGTTTCACTTCCGTTACCTTTGAGTAAACAACAGCCCTTAAAAACATTGCGTAATCATAAAATTTATCTAGTAACTCTTTTCTAGGGCTCTTTTACACCAACATTTAGCTAGGCTAGTGCTTTGGAGTAGGAAGAAAGATACACTCTCCAAAAGCTCAAAACACACAATAGCATCTTGAGTTAGGGAGTGTTAAATTCCATTTGCAACATATTG
>ML804541.1:0-16687 GCA_009831015.1 Picea engelmannii | reverse complement strand
ACCTGGAATTGACGTTGACCAAACTCACTCGGGCTCCTTGGAGGGTATACCCACGATTATGTGTGGGAGCTTGCACCAGGGTGTAAGTTCGTTAAGCAGGTCGTCAGCATAACGTTTCCATCCTAGCCCCGCTCCTTCTCGTCTCATTGTTGCGACGTTGGATTTCATCACCAACTAGTGGCTTCGAAATTAGAAGGTCTTGTTTGCCTGGTGATTGCTTCCTAGATTTTGTTTACTAGTGTGTGTTTTTTGTTTCTCGAATTTGACCCTAAGAATTTCTTCGCGGAGCTTGTCACTCATTTACAATTGCTCCCCCACGACGTTCATGTAGAATGAAAGGTTTATCTCCAGAGCATCTGGACGATTCTCAACCCTTTCCTACGAGTACACCTGAGGGCTCTCCTCACCAGAGTGAAGTCTCAGTTGTTACCCCACCACACGTGGAAACAAGTGAAGTCCCAGTTGTCACCACACCACTAGTAGACTCAACTGAATCTCTAGAACCTTTTCGAATTACCAATACTAGAGAGGACTATCGCATTCACCGTGGTGAACGACCTTTTGTGCGATTAAATTCTTCTGAAGAAGCAGTTGTTACATCTTCTGAATCCGTCGTTGGGCCTTTTCCCGAGGAAGAAGGCCAAGATCCTTTTTGGTCAGGTAATTTCCAAAGGGTCCTTTTTGGTACTGAGTCACCTATAGTCTACGAAATCAACCCTCCGGTGTTTTCTGAGACAGAGACTATCCCAGTGCCTACCACTTATCACTTTGTTCTCCCTGACGAGATGGCCCATCTCACGAATACTACGAGTGTCCCAACCGAGATTACTACAGCTAGTATTGCTCCTATCAATACCCAGCGAATTCTTGATGTCATTCCAACATTACCACCAGGATACCATTCGTTGAATGCCTTGTTGAATGCTTCTGTTCCAACACCTCCGCAAACCCCATCTGGTACTCCTGGAGGTCCTTCTGGGAATCCTATTCCTGGTTTTACTCTGACGCTCCCTCAATTTCCTTCTGGAAATCCTAATCCTAGTGGCACTATACCATCCATCACACCTAACTTGCAGATTCTCGTTGGTGGACAAGGTGGTACGATTCCATTTCCTCTTACCAGACATAATCCACTTACTATAGAACCTACGATTGGCACACAACTTCCGGTTGGAACTCCACCGACGATAGGGGGACCAACCCCACCTTTTGGACAAAATATACCTGCAGCTTTGGCCCATTATTGGAATCAGATACTACAAAATCTTCCTCAAGCGGCTGGGGGGCAACAACCTGTCCCTACTATAGGCCAACCATATCTAGGTGTACCCAATCCTATTTGGGGTCAAGGTCAGAATGTTCCACCTTAGGTCCCTACTCAAACTCAAGGTTACAATCCTTGGAGTTACTATCCTCTGCAACCACCACCGAATCAGCCGGGATCTTCCCACTATGGACAGACTGCGTACGGTCCTACTAGTTTTCCGACAGGGATTCCACCCCAAAGTCACCAGTATCTGCAGGTGAATCGACAGTTACCTTTTCTTGCTACTTTGGATTTGCCAGATTTGTCTAGGATTCTCAATGACCCTATTCATCACTCTCCCCAATGGCCTGCTATTCCGGCCAAGCTTCCATCAGACATTCCTAAATTCGATGGCAAACCGGGAGAGGACCTGAACAATCATGTGATGACTTTTCACATATGGTGTTCATCCAACTCATTGATGGATGACTCTATTCGTCTACGTCTTTTTCAACGAACCCTTACCGGTTCTGCTGCGAAGTGGTATATTGAATTGCCACAAGGTTTCTTCTCTGATTTCAACACCCTAGCTATGGCTTTCCTTACACATTACTAGTTACCGATCCGTTATGATACTGGGACTGAGATTTTGACTTCTTTCAAACAGACTAAAGGCACTCATATATTGGATCATATCCATGAGTGGCGAAGGAGACGACGTCTCATCAAACTTGAACTCCCTGATCAGTTACTGGCCGAATGGTTTACAAAATCCTTTGTGAACGAAATTGGTAAGGGCATTGCCATGGGTGGTGTTGTCACGGAAGAGCAGGCTATAAGTCGTGCTCAATATCTTGATCTCGTTTATTCGCAAATGGGAACGCTTTATGATTTATTACCTGAGTTACCTCGTCCTGGTACTTTCAGCACTTCAACCACTCCAGCTGCCTCACATGCAGCTGATGGTATGATTGGTACTACCCAAGCCCAATCGCATTCTGTTTCAAGCACCAATCCTAACTATGCTTCTTCTAATGTAAAAATTGCTCTGTCTCCTGCCACTCCTACCGGTAAAACTTCTGAGGTGAACGTCATTCAATCTACCCCGACCAGTAAAAATAAATCTAAAAAAGGGAGAGGCAAGAATAAGGAGGGAAAAAATAATAATCAAGCAGAGCAACCTAAAAATACCCCTGTTGAAGATCGGGATAAGCGCAAACCCCATTACCCTTGCCTTATTTGTGGTGATTATCACTACACAAAGGATTGTTCGAGACATGCCGAGGTTACTAAGTTCCTTCAAGGGACCTCAGAGCCATCTACGCCGGCAGTCTTGTCTCAACCTTTCCCATCCCAACAACAGGCTCAGTTGGTCATTAATGACCAACCATCTACTTCTACCACATCATATGTTTTGATGTGTACCGGTGATTCTAATCCCAACAACGTTGCACTCACGACTAGAGCCAAAGATTATACTCCGTCTAAAGAGAAGGTTGATGATTTACCTCCTACTTTGGTACAACCCTCTCCACCGACTCCACCTACCAACGGTCCTCTTCATCTCAAACGACCGAGCCCTGATATAGTTCTACGACCACCCCCCAAAGGTGTCGTTAGAAAGTCGGCTTTCAATCCTCATGCTCGTGCGGCCCAGAACTACAGTATTATGGAAGATCTGGCCCAGACACCTTCAGCGATGTCAGCCCTTAAAGTCCTTCAGTCTTGTCCTGCACAACGGAAGGCACTGTTGAAAGCTATAGGTGGAATTGACCCCACAGATACGAATTTGATAATCTTTGACTTGGAAGATCACATTCCGAGGTTACCACCCCAACTCGCGTTTCAAATTCAAGTTGTTGTCTCTGGCAAGAACATTTGTCGAATTGTTATAGATGATGGTGCCTCTACGTGTGTAATGTCTTTTGCTTGTTGGAAAGCCATTGGTTCTCCTCCTTTAAATGAATCAAAAAATACTCTAAAAGCCTTCAATGATTCTAGTTTTAATCCTTACGGTGTTCTTTCATCGTTTCCCATTACACTAGAAGGTAAGATGGTCCAAGTTGAAGTGGAAGTTTTTGATGCTCCCCTTGATTATAATCTTCTGCTTGGTCGTAGTTGGATTGATTCCATGCGTGCGGTAGTGTCAACACTTTTCCGTGTAGTACATTTTCCTCATCACGGAAAGGTAGTTACTATTGACCAACTTGCCTTCTTCAATTCCTATACTCATACTGGAAACGTGTCGTTTATTGCTAAAACCCCGCCGGCTTATGAGAATGTCGATGTAGGCCTTTTAAAAGACTCTTCGTTAATGGGTACTTTCCCCATTCCTCCGCCCGATATTCCATGCCCATCAGTTGCTTCTATCAACATGATCTCCACCGTGCCTCATGAACTTCCTACGTCACATGACCCTTGGATTGTCCCTGACCCTGGAGATCACACTCGTTTCGGCGACGTCATGCTGTTAAATCCGGTTGAGTCTGCATATCAGGCCATTCAATCGACAACACCTTCTACCTCCTCTCTTGATGAGTTGTCTCCCAATCCTTTCTGTGTTATCTTTCCCACTGACGAGATGATCATGTCCGTCATGGAGGACACCCCTTGGGACGATGGACATCATCGTTCCATACTCTTTCTGGAAGAACACACTCTAGAGAACTACCAACGGATTTCGGCTCCGTCGACCGTTGTTGTCATATCGACTGTTCCCGGATCATCACATGATGTGTTTGCCGAAGGGAACCTCAGTAATATTTCTCCCACGCTTCCCATTGACATATCCGTTAAACCTGGGATAGTCGAAAATGTTCATATTGGAGCTTCGTGTTCTTCGGATGAAATCGTCACTTATACATTTCTATTCAAAGAATTTCGTGACATCTTTTCATGGAGCTATGAAGAGATGCCAGGAATCTACCCTGCTATTGTTGTACATGAGATAAATACATACCCCAGAGCTAAACCTGTCCGGCAACGCCTTCGTCCTGTCCATCCACATAAAGCCACGACTATCAAACTCGAAGTTGAAAAACTTCTAAAAGTCGGTTTTATTTATCCAGTGGCTCTGACAGAATGGGTTTCCAACCCTGTTCCAATTGATAAGAAAGGTGGCAGTATTCATGTATGTGTTGATTATACGGATATTAACAAAGCCTGTCCAGACCAGATTGTCGATGACTGTGCCGGAATTGAAATCTTCTCTCTCATGGATGGTTTCTCCGGCTATAATCAAATAAACATTGCTCCTGAGGACCAACATAAAACTGCTTTTATATGTCCTTGGGGTACTTTTGCCTATAGGAAACTCCCATTTGATCTTAAGAACGTTGGCACGACGTTTCAACGTGCTATGTCTTATGCTTTTCATGATATAAAGCATATCGTTCACCCCTATTTGGACGATTTACCAGCTCATTCTTTGCACTGAGTCGATCGCCCCACTCATCTCCGAGCCATTTTCGTTCGTTGTTGGTTCTATCGTATTTGTTTAAATCCTCATAAATGCATTTTTTGCGTAGAATCCAGTCGTCTTCTAGGTTTCATCGTTTCACGTCAGGGGATCAGGGTGGATCCTCTTAAGGTTGAGGTGATTCTTAATCTCCCTCCTCCTTCTACACTGCACCAGTTGCAAAGTTTGCAGGGGAAAGAAAACTTTCTTCGTCGTTTCATCCCTAATTACGCCGAAATTACTCGTGGTTTTACTCGAATGTTAAAGAAAGATGCAGAATTTGTCTGGGATACCGTGGCCAACAATGCTTTCGAGGCTTTGAAGTTGTCTCTCACACGATCTCTGCTTCTCTTTCCTCCTGATTATAGTCGTGATTATTTTCTTTATCTTGCTACCTCCGAGTACACTATTGGCATGGTTATCGTCCAAGAAGATGATAATGGCGACGAGCATGTTGTTTATTACTTGAGTCGAAGTCTCACATCCACTGAAATCAAGTATCATCATGTTGAAAAACTGGCCTTGGTTGCCGTTCAAGCCGTTCAATGCTTCCGGCATTATATTCTCTCCAGGAAAACTACAGTGATTTCTCATTGCAACCCTATGCAGCACATTTTGACACGTCAATTGCTAGGGGGAAAATACTCCAAATGGATTGTCATACTCTAGGAGTTTGACTTGGAATTTGATCGTGCCACGTCTAAGAAATCCTTAGTTTTTGCTGAGTTAATATGTGATTTTCCTCACTCTGCCACGGAAAATGTAGCAGTAGATTCATTACCCGATGAATCTCTTTTCCTAATTAGTACTGATGATCTTTGGTATGGATATATCATTATATATCTCCAAACCCAGACTTTCCAGCCTACTTTGTCTAGCAATGAACGACGTCGCATCCATTATCAAGCATGTCAATATATTATTCTCGGCAATACTCTTTACCGTCGGGGTATTGACTCTGTTTTTCGACATTGTCTAACTTTTGACGAAGCCGAGAAAGCTCTGAATGAATGCCATTCTGGAGCATGTGGTGATCATATGTCTGGGTATGCTACTGCCCAGAAGATCTTACGCGCAGGTTATTTTTGGCCTTCCTTGTTCAACGACTGCATTACTGTCGTCCAGAAATGCCATGCCTGCCAGACCTACAATCAGAAAATTCAGTCACATCCTGCTCCTCTTCATCCTGTAGTTTCAGTTGGTCCTTTTGCAAAATGGGGCATTGATTTCATGACATGTCACCCTCACTCGGCCAGAGGGCATGGTTACATCATTGTAGCTGTTGATTACTTTACCAAATGGGCTGAGGCAATGCCAACATCCGATAATACTGGAAAGACTGCAGCGTTGTTTCTTTTTAACCATGTCATAGCTCGTTTTGGTGTTCCTCAAGCTATCATTACTGATCACGGTAGTCATTTTAGGAATTTTATGATGTCTGAACTTACGGAAAAGTTGGGTCTTTGTCATTATAACTCAACACCCTATTATCCGCAAGCTAATGGCCAAGTCGAAGCAATCAACAAAGTTCTTATAACTATGCTTCGATGGATGATAGGAATTCATGAAACAAGCTGGCACACGATGTTGTTTTCGGCATTGTGGGCATACCGGACATCTGTTAAATCTGCTATGGGGTTTACGCCTTTTCGATTAGTCTATGGTGTGGAAGCCATTCTTCCTATAGAATGCGAGATACCTTCTCTGAAGCTAGTTGTCAAACTCTTACCCAATACTTCTGCTGAAGAAGAACGTCTATTGTATCTGATGAGATTAGACGAGACTCAACGTGACGCCACTCTAGTAATAGAAGCCCAGAAGAAACGTGTCAAGGCACAGTTTGACAAGCATGTCAAGCCTCACATTTTCTCTGAAGGTGATCTAGTTCTTCTCTATGAACAGGATCGAGATGCGTTAGGAGTTGGGAAATTCGAACCAATGTGGTGAGGTCCTTATATTGTTCACCAAGTTTTGGAAAAAGGAGCATATGAGCTGGTCGATTATGATGGTATCCCTTTGAGTGAACCCAGGAATGGGTTGTACTTGAAGAAGTACTACGCATAAATCATTTGTGCAATGTACTTGTATTTTATGTATCATACTTTGTGTGTGTTACTTTTAGTTTTCTTTTGACGTTATCTGGTCTCTGCCCTTATGTGACGTTGTGTTTGATTGCCAGATGTCGGAGTCTTTTCTACCCTATATTGGCTTCACTGATGGTGCTAGTCGTAGTACTCAGAACCTAGCTTCCGCTGCGTGGGAAATCTATGCCCCAACAAACGAACTTATATCTTTACGAGGTGTATATCTGGGCCGTGCAACCAACAACATTGCAGCGTATAGCGCCGTCATTGAATTATTGATTGATGCTATCTCACTTGGAATTCGTCATTTAGTTGTGCGACTTGACTCACAGCTTGTAGTACTACAGCTAAGTAATATCTACTCTATTCGAAGTCCTACATTGTTACGGGTGTATTTGCGAATTCGCCTCTTGGAACGTTATTTTGATCACATAGAATATCAACATATTCCTAGATGTCTTAATACATTAACAGATGCATTGGCTAATTATGTATTGGACATACATTTGAACCATTTATAAATCAAACACATTAAAATTCACACAATAAAAAGTAAACCGGTAGAAGCCATCTATATATATAACGATCAAAAGAGTTTGTTTTTTACAAAAGTTTGTCCGAAGACCAAAATATCAAAATTTGAAGATTATAGCTTCTACAAAATGACATCACAGATGACGTTCACGGTAACACACAACTTCTCTAGAAACCCTACGGAGCAATCGACCCATAGCTGTGGATACCCCTACAGTGTGACGTTGATCGCGTCATGGAACCTCTTCCAGAGTCATATCTAGAATGTCTGCTGTCAGACCCTCTAAGTTCTGTTCCACCACCTGATAATCTTCGGCATACTATGTTGTTGTTGCTGCTACCTCTCCTCGTTGCTGGATAGGAGAGGTGTCAGGAGGTCTATATGGTCCAACATCTGTGTTATCAACAAACATTTTGTGTTAGTCCTTGGATAAATATATAAAACAAAAACATTTAAATATGATAAAAATTCAAAAACATTTAAAAAGAGAAAATGTGTGTACGTCTTACCGAGGTCTCCCCGCTGAGCATCCTTAGGCAGTGCTAAATCCGGATCTCCTCTTAAATCCAACCCGGCATAAGCATAGTCATCGACCATCGGCATTTGGTTTTGGAGCCAGTCAAAGAAAATATCGTCATACTTGACGATTGGTCCTGCCACGTGCCGAGCCATGAGCCGACACCACCTCAACATCCTTGGATCTCTTGGACCCGGGAAGTCCCACTCAACCTGTAGTCTAAATACAAGGACCCTCTCAAGGAAGAAGGACACCAGCAAAGAACCATACCCAAATTTTTTCAATTCACCTCGCCTGCATTTGGTTAATTGTCTTTTTATACTGCGAAGCACAGCATCCGCCCAGTTGAATACTTGGGGCTCAGTACACTAGATGGCATACTGGAAGTAGCTTTGTAATTCCATATGAGGAGATAAACTCCCGGCCATCCGATCTATAGTAAAGAGGATAGTGCGGAGGGTTAAGTCTTGTACCCCCCAGATAGCAACTTTTCCCTTTTTCCTCTCAGCCTCTGGTACACAGTATTGATTGCAGTATTCACTCATCTTGAGCCCACCACCTATACTACCGGTCAGACTGACATAATACCCATGCCTGGACAATCCAGTCAAAAAGTATATTTCCTCAATGTCTATGGACAAAGTATGAGCTCCTACATTGAAAACCTGTTGATCTGGGTCCCACATACGGACCAGGTACTCGAGTAGTCTGACTTGGGCCCTCATGCCTGGGATGCGGAAGTATTTTAAGAGCCCACAATCTCTCAATGAAGCTATGGTAGGAGGATGATTCTCAGCATTTGAATTATCCTCCTCATGTTCTCTTTCACACCACTCAAGCACCATGTTTGTGGCTATTTACCTGCACAAGGAACATAAAAGGAGGATTAATGATTTTATTCATGATCTAGATCTTTTTCAATGGCTAAGTATTTAAAAAAAAATTGGATATTGCAGTTCTCGCAGGTGCCTCATTTTCACAGTGTGAACACCTCACAGGTGGATCATGGCTCACCTGCGAGAATGCATCATTCTCGCAGGTCCTGTATGGGCCGCCTGCGAGAATGCCTATGCGCATGTAGGGTTCAAAAACCAACTTGAAAATGAAAAAATAACCAATGAAATCAAAAATTTAAACCATGAAAATGTCAAGAATGAAGAGCTTACCTTAATGCATCAGACGGCTCGTCGAATGATCTCCTGTCGCTCCCGAAAATTAACGCCAAACTCAGAGGGTAAAATGGGGGTTTTGGAGCTCAATAGTGAAAATGTGAAATGATATGGTAAAAATGCTTATTTACACATTTAATTTACTTTTTACTATGTCCTTTTGGGTTTTTTATGTTTATTTATTGATTAAAACCTAATCACTAATATCAAGATGAGTGTGATGACTTGCAGGTGTGATAACATTGATGATTACATACAAGGATATGGACATTTTTTACTTCATTATGGTGTGTTTTTTATTGTTTTTCAGGGTTTTTACATAAAAACCTCGAGCATCATTTTTGTCCGTTCTTATGCTCGTAAATACAAGAGAACGTGATCGAGCATAGTTTTATCACTTTTTCGGGCTCAACAAGGTTATACGAAAAAGGAACCCCCCTGGAGTCCTCTTTAAGCTCTTTTCAGACTCTCTAAACATGAAAAGATCGTTGAGCGACCTTGCTATTTTCACGCTCGATAAAGTATTTGAAGTACGCATCTGGAAAGCGATAATTTCTCTCTTTTTCGGTCTCGTCCAGACTATGTTAGGAAAAAGGAACTGAGAGAGTTTTCTTTTAAGTGTTTTTCCAAACTCTATAATCTTGAAAAACCTTCGAGTTTACTATCTATGGACTCGTTAAACAAACATTGACAGACCTGTGATGGGACCGAACCACTCCTTCTTAGGGTTCGTTAAAAATACTCCAAGGGACTCGTCCGAAGGATGAGCTTATATCAACAAGCATATGTGATCCTCTTCAAGCTTGCGTAAAAATAAAGAGGTACTTGCCAGAAATGGTGGGGAAAATTTTGGGAAAGGGATATGTTTCATCTTCGTATTGATTGGCAGTAAGTGTCGCTCTTGAACATGACACCCCCTATTCATCATTTGAAGCCGATTTGGGAAATCCATTTGTCTCTCATTCAATTTGCTACAAGGTCATTCCCTGTGTCGTCTTTGAGTCAATGCTGCCAAATCATTGGTAGTGTCATTCATATGTTCAAGAGAAGTCCATCTGAAACCTATTTTGAGTCGACCATCTGCAGTTACCCATTCTCTCTGTGTCGGCCTTCCCTGTGTCCAGTCCAATTTGCAAAATGCTATGTTTCACCTTCAAACTCTGTTACTCATTTCATGTCACTGATGGGGGATACATCAAGGCCCTCCTGTGACGAGTTTTGTTCCGTCGACTTCAACACATTATCTAGAATCAAGACTTAGAAATTATTTGGTACCTTGGAACTTGCATGCCTCAAAGGCAGGTTTCCTCGTTTTCGACAGTGGGTTTACATCATTGAGCCCTGATCGAAAGATTCCATAGGATGTTCGACATCAACCCATTCATTCACACTCGATGGATTGTACCATGGTACCTTAGGAGTCATTGACATAAATGGTGATTTCCCTCGCACTTGTTAATGGTTACATCAATGACCGGTAATCAAGTGGTTTCTACCATGTTCGACTTCAACACATGTAATCACATGGTTAGATTTGTACTTTGGGGGATGAGATTGAAGACCCTGGATATTATCTTTGTAATCCAGATTGCGATGGAGTATGTATAATTTGCAACATATAGATCCACTGTGTATGTTTCGTGGCTATGTCATCTTGATTTGAAATTTCTCGCATAGATCCACAATGTATTCAGGTGGCTATGCTATATCTTGACGACATGGATCCACAGTGTATGATTGGTGGTCATGACCCATGTCTACAATGTCATCAGTCTGTGATCTGAGTATGGGAATGCCTACCTCAGAATTGATATATATGATACTCTGCAGATGCTTGATTGTTCACAGGTTTCCGATTAGATGTGCTCCTCGTTCTCGACACACACATGCAACTTACAAAGTCTATCGACTGTCATTGGTTCCAATATCAGACTTTGGGGGGCATTCTGTTACCCATGATTTTGGTCGTCATGATGATGTATTAATGATGGTGTACTCAGGCTCTTCATTAGTACTTTCTCCTGAGAAAAGTTACCTTCATCTCTTTTCAGAAATCACATTTTTGAGGGAGGTTCGCAGGTTACCAATACATTTTCCTACGAGAATGCATGATTCTCACAGGCTGCTTTAAGCCAGGGTGCGAGAAGTTCGCACTGTGTATAACTGCTAGGGTGCGAACACTTTCTAAAGAAGGGAAAAGGATGAATTATCGAAGCTTCTAGAAGGGAATCTTCTAGAAGGATGAGATGGCATTCGAATGGTTATCTAAGTACTGGCTTTCCTGATATTTTGGGATCATTCCTATCCAAGTAACTAATTCATTCTCTCTTATATATTGAGGGGATTCTCATGGAAGAGGTTAGAAGCAAGCAAACAATAAAGAGATTTATTGGAGAATTAGTGAAAGATTGTGTGAAGGATTGAAGCTACAGCAGCTAGAGAACTCCAGCAAGGTCATCAAAGGTGGTTGATTTTCTTCATGCAAGTGAGAAAGTGTGTGTGTCAGAGCTAAGGGTCATCGAAAGGAAGTTTGCAACATCAAGGCTCAGGTTGTAATCTTTACTTTCCATCAATATGATACAATAATGTGTCCCTTTCCCATAAAGTTAGTTTTACTTTATTGTATAACTTCTTGATCATATACATAGATGGACTATTGAATAGATTGTGTTTTCTTCACTTCGGTTGGCTTGTATTGTTTTGATCTTGACTGTACGAGAGCACTGGAGTGAAGCAGGAGCAACAAAGATCAAAGGAAGTGATTATAAGGTATGTTCTTTAATTGAACCTCCTAATACATTCAATAGTTAAAATCTAGGGAAAGAGTATCATTCTGTCTTGTTTTGTTCTAGATCCGAGTGGATCTAGGGAGATCGGTTTGTGTCCACACTTACGAATTTATGCAATCCTTCACTAGTGTTTCTTTCACCCATCTTGTCAAGTATTCTATCGCGGTGATAATGTACCTTGCTCATGTTCTTTTTGTTGGTCGGTTGATTTGTCCCACAAAGTCTATTTCCCATTTATCAAATTCCTCCAATGTTACCTGTGGTCGTAATGACATCTCATCCCTTCTATTGGGTTTACCAACCCTTTAACAGAAATTGCACCTCTGGTAGTACTACCTCGAGTCTATGTGAATGGTCAGCCACCATATTATTGTGTGCAATACCTTCTGCACAATATCTTTTCCTATGTAATGTCCTCCTGCTATTCCCTCATGGGATTTTTCTAAAACTCTTGGTATTTCATTTTCTAACACATATCTTCCCAAGATGTTATCCACACCAATTTTGTATAAATTTCCTACGATCAGTTTATAATCTGCAGCCCGGACTACCAGGTTTTTCTTATGCGCAGTGTTATATTCCTGCGGCGCAATAACTATGCTCAAGTATTGAATGATATCTGCAAAGTATTCGTCAGCGATCTGGACTGAAAAAAAATTGTGCGTCCAGAAAGTTGTCCTCTAAATTCATAGGTTCTTATCCATTTGTGACCCTTGATAGGTGGTCAGGTCCTACATTCAATTTTCTTGTCTTGACTATTACTTCAAAATCAAATTATTGAAAGAGTAGTAACCACCGACAAATTCTCCCCCCCAACACTGGATTGTTGGATAGGTATTTAAGGGAGGAGTGATCTGTAAACTGCTGATTAACGATGGTTGTCATTCATGTAAACCCTTGAAGAAAGCCCCATGGCACAAAGGTTTGGGTAATGGACCAAATATTGTTTGATTTAAAGATGACTCATTATTGTCTTGTCATGGTTGATAAGAAGTAAAGATGCATGAACTCCAAAGTGGTCCTCTTATGGTGAAAGCCCTCCTGGGAAGACTCTTTGTAGAGTAAGATAACCCATGCTTAATTGTGGAATAATGATATCCTATATGGATAGTGTTTTTCATTCCATTTCCGGTGGTATGTGGAACAACACATAACTCCTCACGGTTAGAGAGTTATGGCCATGAGAAGTTGGAGACCCCAGGTTTGGGTAATGGACCCACGTTTGTTTGATGGATAATGGTATGAGTTATGATATATTTTCATATAATACTATTCTATATGGATATTACATGTCATTCCATTTCTGGTGGTATGTGGAACGTCACATAACTCCTCACGATTTGAGAGTTATGGCCTTACGAAGTTGGAGGACCCTCATATGTCATCTAGAAGCCCCAAAAGGTCAAAGTAGTCAAAGTGGTTTAAGAGATTTTAAAAGATAAATAATAAAGTGAAGTAAGGAGTGTATTATAATTCAAATTGAATACAAAATAAATTATTTCAATAATAAATTTAATGGAGAAATTAGAAGTGGGTTAACCCTAAAATAAGGAAAGTGGGGCCAAGTGACCTACAAGATGTTTTTAAGGAAGCTACTTGGAGAGTATAAATAAGAGGCAAGGCTCTCTCATTTTAATAACACTTGAGCATATTGAATATCTATAGGCGTCTCAGGTAACCAAGAATATCTAAGCCAAAATTCTAAGGGAAGGTGACGAAAAGAAGGCCGAAATGCAAGGAAGGATAAATTCTTTTGATGGTGCTTTCTAAGGTATGTTATTTACAGGTCATCTAACAATTTTTGCTATAAATTTTTTATATATATGTGGTAAAAAATTCAGTGTGTGGGTCATTGTATTTTTGGAGTTACTCTCCGTGGAAAATAGGGTTTGTGGCTAGTTTTGAAACTAGTCAAAAATAGGTGTTTTAGGTAAAAACGTCATAAATTCTTCATAACAGATCCAAATTCTGTGAAACTAAATGTGTTGGATAGGGTACAGTCTGTAGTAGGCTTTTTAATAGTTTCATATCAATTAAACAAATATTCCGTGTGGGGCACACTCTACAAGGTCACTCTCTAGAATAAGACAGAATTCAACAAGGTATGCCATTTTTGCTATAACTCATTTTCTGAGAGGTTCCAAGTAGTGACACCTGGATGAATTGCATAAAACACATTGAATAACATTTTGTATTAGTTTCAGATATTTATACATTACAGGTACAAAGTTATGATTACTTCAAATTAGGGTTGTTGACTAATCCAAAACTAGGCATGTGAGACTAAAGAAACGTTTGATGAAAATGCTAGTCTCTTGTTGTTGAAGTTAAGAAAGGTTTTTAGTAATGTGATCATATACATTAGGTCTATTACAGAGCTACAAATGAGATTCGGATGATGAAATTGATGAGGGATTTTGGTTGAGGTACATGTTGAGTACATGGTTGAGACAAGCAGATGATGAGTTGGCACATACATGATGTGTATAGTTGATGATGTTGGTACATATTGATGAGTAGTTGACACATAATTGGTACATACTTGGTACATGGTTGGATGCACTTTTTTATGGTATAGGTTGATTACAGGTTATTTGGTACAGGTTGGTGCATGGTTGATGAACTTGTTTATGGTATAGGTTGATTACAGGTTGAGGTACAGGTTGATGCATGGTTGATGCATGGTTCAAATTTATTGGTACAATTTTACAGTGATCTATATCACAGTGACAGGTTGGCAGTGGTTCCATCATTCTACTTCTACTTTAGGGTGGAAAGACGGGGCAAGGATAGGTGGTTGTAGCCACCCTCCGATTGTAGTCAAAGAACATAGGGGGTTGTAGCCTCATTCTGGTTGTAGCCAGAGAATTAGGGAGTTGGAGCTTCCCTTAGGTTGTATCCTGAGAAACTAGGGGGTTGGAGCCTCCTTCTAGTTGCAACTAGAAAACAAAGGAAGTTGGTGCTTCCAATGAATGTAATTATTCAAGACATATAAGAAAAACCATTATGTGGTTTTCTCCCAATTTGGGTTTCCACGTAAAACACTGGTGTACTGTGTATGTGTATGTTTGTTCATTTTTTAATTGCTTATTTACTCTACAGTTATTGGATAATAATGCTTCATTGACATAACACTTGGATTATATGGTTAAAAAGGATTAAATTTCTCTATTACTAGTTCACACCCCCTCTTAGTAATCCAACAATTGGTATCAGAGAAGATTCCTTCAGAAATCAGTTTAACCACTGAAAGGTAGATCATGGAGAGTACCAACTCATATAAAAATGGAATACCATAGTTTGATGGACATAAGTATGCTTGTTGGAGCATAAGGATGAGGACATATATACAGGCATAGGGATTTCAAGTTTGAAAATCAATTGTAGATGGATACACAACACCAGTAGTTCCACCAACAAATGACAAAGCAATAAAACTCGGTGAGAACAGTTCCAAAGCCACAAATGCACTTTCAATGGTCTCAGGGATATGGTATTCACCAAATTTTAACATTGTAAATCCACTAAAGAGATTTGGGACAAGCTTCAAAATATTTATGAAGGAGATACAAAATTCAAAGCAGCAAAGCTTCAGACTTACAGAGGTCATTTCGAACAACTAAAAATGAAGGAATATGAAGATATCGCAGCCTACTTCTTACGAGTCAATGAAACAGTGAATGCAATCATAGGATTGGGAGAAGAAAATGAAGAATATGTAATTTTTCAAAAGATACTAAGATCTCTTCCTATGAGATTCAACCCTGAGATATCAGCATTAGAAGAAAGATCGGATCTGGACTCAATAAACATGGATGAAATGCATGGAATCTTCACAGCATATGAAATGAGAATTGAGCAGGAAAATCCAGATGTAAAAGAAGCAGCCTTCAAGGCATCCAAAAGATCAAATCAAAAGAAAAAGGAACAAGAAGAATATAGCAGCAACAATGACGCCTCGGAAAATGATGAAGAAGTGGCCAACTTCGTCAAAAGACTGAACAAGGGAACCAATGGTAGGTATAGAGGTAAGCTCCCTTTAATTTGTTTTAATTGTGATGTTATTGGTCATTTTGCTAACAAATGTTCTCATAAGAGAAAGAGAAATGATGAAGGTTACTCAAAAGGAAAACAAACATATAAAGGAAAAATAACTACAAAGAAAGTTTTCAAGAAAAGATTATACACCAAAGAAGACATCTCATCATCAGATGAAGATGAAGTCAGTGACAATGAGACAGGAAGAGTTCTATTCATGGCAGTAAAATACTCTAACAAAGAAGACTCTGAAGAAGAATATGAAGAAGCCGAAGAAGAATGTGAAGAAGTCGAATAAGAAATTGAAGAGGAAGAAGTTGACTATCGAGAAGAATTAATGTGTGCCATAGAAGTTATTAGAAGAAAAAAGAAGAAGAAAAATAAATTGCAACAAGAACTAGACAAGAAAAAGGACACTTGAGAACTAGAACAAATGATCACAAAATAGAAGGTTTAAATAGAAGAAGATAAAAGAATTGAAGAAGCACTCAAAGAAAAACTAGAAGAAAAGGACAAAATCATTGGAAACTTGGAAGCATAGGTTGTCACACTAAGAAAGGACATTCAAAAGAAAAATATGCAGCATAGCTCAAAAGTTATGAATGACATTATCAGCAGTCAAAAATCTCATCTTGACAAGTCCAGACTTGGATACAATCAGACAGAAAAGGGATCAAGATCCAAAACAAAAAATCAATAAACAAATCCAAAGAGCTATGCAGAAACAATCAAAGAGGATAGGAAGATATACAAGGAAGATTACAGGGACACTCCCCCACCAAGAAGATTCAGATTTCAGAATCAACAATAGACAGATAGGCCTCAAGAAGAAGAAGGATTCATAAGAGCACC
>ML804540.1:147827-160760 GCA_009831015.1 Picea engelmannii | reverse complement strand
GGAAATGTTGTGTGCAACATGTCTATCACGGAACACGGGCAAAAGTAAATGACAGTTGGCATGTAGAGCACCATTTATTTTATGAAAGTATATAACAAACATAAAAATTTTGAAAGTATATAACAAACAACAAATTTGTTGACAGTGGAAGAATAAATTTGGAAATTTAAATGCATTTTCCATATGGAGTGGTGAAAGATAAAAATGTATGAAGACATAAAATTAAAAGGAGATAAGAAAACATTGTTATTTAAAATATGTAAAAAAATAAAAGTTTGTTACATGCTACTGGAAATTTTGAAATGTATATGATGGAAATGTTGTGTGAAAAATGTATATCACGGAACATGGGGCATAAGAATGCATTTGTGAACATGAGGTATTTTATTTTGAAATATAAAAAATAAATAAAAATTTGTTACATATAAAAAATTAAATGCATTTTTCATACAGACTGGTGAAAGATAAGAATGTATGAAGAGATAAATTTAAAAGCAGATAAGAAAACATTTTTATTTGAAATATGTCAAAAAATAAAAGTTTGTTACATACTACTGAAAATTTTGAAATATACAAAAAAATTAAAGTATGTTACATATAAATTAGAATTTCAATTTGTTTGTCATGTAGACTGGGATTGGGGCTCTTGCGGACCATTAGAGAAATATGTACAAAAAAACAGGATTGTAGAAAGAAGATAGAGTGCAATACCTGCAAAAAAAAAAAATGGAAAGGTATAAGTGTTTGCCTACACATATCTATTTAAGAAAGTGGAATAACTGGGTTGATACACAAATCAGGATGCAATCAGTAGACTTACAGTGAGGGTACATATGAGGGATTTGGTTATTTTCTTGTGGTTGTTGTTTCATAGATGTCGTCGACAGTTGCAGTTTCAATGATGTCGTCGACAACTGCTGGAATCCTGGCAACTGCCTACTGCCTTTCATCTGCGGCCTGCTTCAATTGCCTTTCGAGCCATTCTTCAATGTAGCTTCTCATTGGGGCGATGTTGATCTCATTCCAGATTTTTATGTTGAAAATATCGTTTTCTAATTCCTAGAAATCGATAGAAAGATTACAGAGAGCCTAATGAATTTCCTCATTCTGTACTGAATATTTGACTAGCCAGTCGTGGACGTGAGCTTGATCAAATTGAAGGATGTTGTAAAACTTTTCCAGAGACAAGGTCTTAAACATAGAAACATGTTTATCGAACTCTTGCTTGGTTAAGGGCAAGGAGTTTGCGATTAAGTCGAGGTCTTGGAAGTCATTGGTTTTCCCGGATAAGTCTATATTTGACAACCTTGTGAATAATTTATCTTTCTTGGATATGGCTTGTTCACATGACTGGACAATGAGATGCAAGTTCTTCACTTTTTCTTTTCAACATGCATTCAATTGACCGATCTAGTTTTTGGATGGAAGATCTTGTTCTCTTCTTTTTGTTTCTGTCATATTGTTGAAAATGGTGCCAAAAGGAAGGACCGTTTTTAAAAAGAAATTTTCTTCATCTTTTAACTCGGCCTGCAAATGTTCGAGCAAACTATGTGCCCTAGTTCCAAGGGAAGTGATGCTTTGTGATCTTTTCCATGCCTCGGTAACCAATTCCATTCTTTTTTTGATATTATTCTCCACATATCCTCTACAGGATGTGAGTAGGGTGGAGGATGCTTTTACGTTGGGTGCAGAGGTGGCAGGCATGGCTATTGCCAAATGATTGACAACCAATGGTGTAGGAATGAAAGCATCTTCCAATTCCTTGACCCGGTCCTTCAGGCTGACATTTTTTGTCTCAATGCCTCCAATGGAATCATGAAGTGTGTCTCCGCTCGTGGTGTGAAGTTGACAGGTTTGGGACAGCCGCATGTTGGCAAGGTCAACCTCTGAACGAGATTTTCCTTTCTTATTTTTAACATCTTTTTTCTCAATTATCATTTTTTTTGACTGAACACGAAGGATTCATATTCGTCAAAATTCTAGGTAACAGATATGTCCATTGGACGACTATGGTAGATGGCATCTTCGGGGTGATCAAGGAAGCAGAGCATGCTATCCAGATCAGTGTCAAGTTCCATGTTCTCACTCTGAATTTTCAGCTCTTCTGCCTACCCCACATTTTTTTTCTCTTATTCTTTACTGGAAGCTTGTGAGAACTATCAGTTTTAGAGTGAGGAGGGTCGTTATCTGCTCCTTCGTTTGAAGAACTCTGAGTTTCTTTATTGTTGTGGTGGGTTGTTGGAGCGATGCTCTGGGATGTCGTACTTTTTGGAGTGTTATTTGTTGATTGAACACTCTTGTCATCAGGGCCTTTCCCCTTTTGCATGTACAATTTACTACAGCTTTTCATTGTATCTACATCACCGACATCAGAGGCAGGACCATTGCCACCACTGTCTCTATTTTCAAGAAGGTGTTTTTTTTTTAAACAATCGTTGAGGCCAAGTGTTTGTAAATGTTCTCAAAAAATATTATAGGGGTCGAACCCTGTTATGATTTCAACATATCTCAAGTTGGGGATTCTAGAATGTGCTGCGAATTCGTCAATTTTGTTGATGTTTTTCAACACGAACTCCCTTACTTTCCAAGGGAGAGGAATGAATTGTTTTTTTTTCCTCCTTTGCAACAGATGGAACCAGTAGTTGTATTGTCGCGCTATTTCTGCAACAAACATTATGTCTGTAATGTGACATGGAAGGAGAGCGGGTTTTTCCGTGGAGCCAAAAATTCTTATGACAGTGTAATTATCCAAATGTTCAATTGTTCCCTTCTTGTCCAAAAAACTGGTTGCATGTTTAGATATGCGGCGAGCATCTTCTCCTAACAAAAAAAATTTGAAAACAGAGACGAATCCATTAAAAACATCATAAAAACAGTGGGAATCCTTGTGCTTCCACAAGGCCTGGTACCAGAACGTTACCGGGTGGAATTCGCAGTTGACATTCTTGGACATAGACAGTTATGGAAACCGACAGGAATGCGCTATTGCAAAATCTAAATAGGACGGCATATAAAATTTCTTTTCTCTTTTGAAGCTTGACAATTGGGAACAGATTTCATGGGAAGTTAACCTGCCCCAATCAAAAATGGATTGTTCGTTGACTGTGAAATACAAATATAAAGAGCCATCCAAGAAACAGTTTTTGTGGACTCATGTCTCATTATTCCTGTAAAGAGCCAGGCAATTTCCTGAAATGGATTTCTAAATGAACTAACCTGGAAGCTTGTAATATCTTCAGGAACTAGAAGAGGGTTTTCCAAAAAATGAGGCAAGAGGTCCAACCTGTTATTATGCTTTGCTAGGAACTGTATGCAATCTTCTCCTTTTAACGCCAATGTTGGATCCGAAAATCTTAGCATCTGGCGGAATACCTAAGGTGACAAAGAAACAGAAGAGCGGTCCCGCAGTGAAATAATTCTTTTGTCTGAAACAAATTTATCGGTGCACCAAGAGACCAAGTCCTTGCAGTCAAAAACCTCAGGGACACAGCCTGCACAAGAAATCCCAGAGGTCCAAATTACTTGGTTCTCTGCAGCAAAGGTTGAGTAATAAGAATATGCCCTACACCAATGGAAGTTCTAGTCCTCGCGCCCGAAGATGTTCATTGTATCTCCAGAGAACTGTTGTCGAGATGATACCACAGGTTTATGGGAACGTTGTTTTGTTGCAGATGATGGTTTAAATGAACAGTTAGAGCCGGTAATGTAACTTTCCACTAAATCTTGGTTAAATGATTATGAATGGGAAAGCTCCTCGACCCTTTCACTGATTAATGACAATCTGTATGGGTGGTGCATGATGAAATGTTAGCAGTAAAGCTTATTTATTGCATATTTAGATATGTGAAGGTGGTGGGTACGACGAAGAGAAATTAAGGATTGGAGGTTTCGTGAACGTGCGAAGGCCACAATGTGCGAACGACATTTCATGGTTTTGAAATCAACACTCAGAAGGAATAATATAACCCTCCACAAATCTTGGTTTAATGCGCATCAATAAGAGATCTCCTCGAGCCTTTCACCCATAAATGAAAATCTATAAGGTTCCTGCATGATGACCTGTTAGAATTAAATGTTAGTAATTGCATATTTAGAAACAAGATATGTATATTTATATAAAAAAAATATTTTTTTTCTTTTATTATAGACAAGTGCGAAGGTGACGGAGACAACGGAGAGCAAGGAAAGAATGGAAAGCTCTGAAAAGCAGTTAGACAATATTCAAAAAAGGGTTACGGGGATACTCAGGACAGGCGAGTGTTCCACGGTCAAATTTTAGGTATCGAAAAATTTGACTGCAAAATGTTTAAAATGGAAGAGATCATGATGGGGCAATTTAGTCTGGTAAACTGGATAAATATGGAATAGGGAAATTTCTAATTGCATGGCTAGAAATAAGATATTATATATAATTTGCAATTGCTGACAGATAGGCTTCAAAATGGGGTGACAATAGTTCCACAAAAGACGGAGGACCCGACGGTTAAATTGTGTTTCTCAGAAGTTTTTAGTGAAAAATGTATATCACGGAAGAGGGCATGATAGGTGGACCATAATACGGAAGAGGGTATGATCTAAGTTCGGTTGTAAATTTTTATATCATGGAAGTGACGGCACTGTTTGCAGGCCATGGAACAACAAAAGTCCAATCTAGAGCCCGCCTACCAGGAATTCACGGTCAGAGAAGTGTCTGGGTATGGAATGGGAAAGCGGTTGGTCGGTGTCGCGATAAAAGAGTACAAGTGCAAGTGTGAACCTGCAAGACCGCCCATGCGTGCAACCATACATTTTCGAAAAAATGAATAAGTGAAAAAAAAGATAAAGTTCAGGGAAAAGAAAAACTGATATTTGGCCAAGTATAGAATACGGAAAACAAGGAACAATATATTCACATCTGTAATAGATATACCATTTTCGTGGGAAGATATATACTTGGAAAGAATTGTGAAGTTGGCAGGAACAGAAAACAACGACCAGGAATACGATCCATGAGTTTACTTGGTTCTTGCTTGTATGCGTTGTTTGTCAATTTGTATATCGCGCAACTCCGAGGCATTTTATTAGCTAGCCAACTCGCAAGTCCAGCTGTCAATTTGTATAGTGCAGAATTGTGGGTGTTGTTTGTAGGACACGGAACTATAGAGGAAATTTTTTGCCCTTTAATATAGCTTCTGTGGCGCAAATGTGGTATGGCTCATTTTAGCACTTTTCCATCTGTAAACAAAGGAAATCTTGAGCCTGCTAGCCATGGATCCCGTCTATCAATTTGTATATCACGGAGCTCCGAATGTTGTTAGGAGGTCATGAAAAAGTAGAAGTACAATGCTGACCCAGCCAGCACGTAAGTCCGCCTGTCAATTTGTATATGGCGGAACTCTGGGTGCTAGTTGTAGGATAGGGAACAACAGGCCCTTAAAATTCAAAAAGTCCACAAGTCCAATTGTCAATTTGTATATCGCGGAACTCTGGGTGCTATTTGTAGGACACAGAACAACATAAGCCCAATTTTCATCCCGCCAGCCCAAGAACCCGCAATCAAAAAACTGGCTAAGTATGGAATGAGGGCTTCGTGCATTCTCTATAAAATCCCATCGCCATACTTTATAAAAGTACATATTTCGTATGTATAAAAGTAAATATCCAGCTACCTATAATTTGATAAATTTATATTTCTATTGTGTCCAGGAGCCCTTGTTTAAAAAAAAACTAATTCGGGAATGCTAATTTTTTTGTGTTTTTGTCCATGAAACTATGTAACAGACATGACTACTATTTTTTTGTGTTTTTGTCCACGAACGTATGTAAAACATATGTAAAGAAAACTACTTCAGGAATGCTAATTTTTTTGTGTCCAAGAACCTTTTAAATGTTAATCATTTTTGATAAATTTTGGGAAAAACTAATTCGGGAATACTATATTCAACATGGAAACCACATGTACTTCAACTTCCTACCAATTGTTGCAAAACCATCATTTTCTACCAATTGTCAACAAATGCAATGTTGAAGATTAGATTTTATTGCAACCTGTGCATGTAAGTATGTTCTTCATACATTATTCCATGGTTGTAACATATTAACTTAACTATTAAACTTCATTTTCTACTAATTGCCAGCAAATGCTTTGTTCAAGATTAGATTTTATTGGAACGTGTGACTGTAACTGTGTTCTTCATACATTCTTCCATGACTGCAACATATTAACTTAAGTATTAAACTTCTTTCATTATGGGTTTATATCATTAAAACTTAATAATTGCATGTCTAGAAACAAGAATAACGATTTTGTTGCAGGATTGTACATTGGTATTACTTTGTTCTATCTACATTACGAATAGAATTGAACGTTGGTTTGAAACTGTGTAATCCATTTTTTGTTTGCATAAAAGGCAAACAATACATTGTCATATAATTGCTATATGTTCCATCTTAGAAAAAATAACCTAAGTAAACACAATATCGAAGAAGTATGAGAGCACCGAACCATGCCAATGAGAACCGGTGTTAAATCCAGAAAAGAAGCAGCAACGAAGAGTCCAAGGCAATTTTTTTAATAGCAAATCCATTTAAAAAAGTAAGAAAAACATCGGGTATTGTACATCTATCCTTAGAAATTGGACCCAGTTCTTCGGGCCAAAACATTGAACGTATTTTCCACAAACACAGGCAGGGGATCCGCAGTATGCAAGATCCTCGCAATTTTCTCCTCGATGAATCATCCTGTGCTGAAATTGATAGTTTTCAAAAGCTTACTGTGAGGAAGAAGACGAAAAACGTTGTAGGGCAAATGGAATAGCCCTTAACTGAAACCGACTCTGCATAGTCGAAAAAAAATCAGGAGCAAAGGTTTCACGTGCAATTTCAGAGGCCCAAATTAGTCCATTCTGGGTGGAAGGAGATGACTAGTAGAAAAATGCCTTGCAACAGTGAGAGTTTTGGGCCTGGTTGCCCAAAATGTTATTTGTATATCCATAGAACAGGACACTAGGCTCGCAAGCGAATAATTTTTTGCCTTGAAATATATCTCTGGGAGCATCAACATATCACTACTTTACAGTGAAACTCTTCCGCCCAGAATGAACTAATTTGGAGCTCTGGAATTCCTACTTTCGCGCTGCAAAGCAGCTATTGCATTTAGCGTCGGTTTATTTTCTGAAACTCCTTTTGGTGTTTTGAGGACCGCCATCACTGAGCCGGGAAGTTTCATCTATTATGGTTGATTTCAATTTGGGTCCAGGAGTTGGAAGAGTCTTTACATTGCCATCATCCATTGTCGTATCATCGCCCATCAGATCATCTTCTTTCGACTCGAAATTCATGACATCAACCTCTGCGCCAGGAATGGATGCAACTGGGCTGGTTCTCTGAGCAGGCAGGGTTGCTTCAGAATTATTTGGTTTGAAATATATCTCTCAGTGTACCAAGGGACCATCTCCTTTCTTTCTCCTGGGCGGAGGGAGATGAGTAGTAAGAATATGCCCTAGAATAGTGGAACCTCTAGCCATTATGCCCCAATGTGTTTACTGTATCTAGACAGAACTGTTGCCACAACTTAAAAAAAAATTATGTTTGCTCGAGGCGATGTTTGAAATGAAAATCGGGGAGGGATAATATAACCCTCCTCAAATTATGGTTTAATGTGTATCAATGGAATATCTCCTCGAGCCTTTCGTTGATCAATGAAAATCTCTAGGGTTCATGCGAAATGAGTTGTCACAATCACAACTCACTAATTGCATAATTAGAAAAAAGTGTGAAGATTGTGGTGACGACGAAGAGAGATTAAGAATTGGAAATTTTTTAAAAGCACCAACCCGCCGACGCACAAAAAACAAATTGCATCATGTTTCAAATGAATACTTGGAAAGGATAACATACTTGTGCGCAAATCTTAGTTTAATTCGTAGTAATGAAAAATCTTGTCCGGACTTCCAGAAATTAATGACAATCTTAACGATTCCTGCAGGATGAAGTACTATCATTAAAGCTTATTTATTGCATAGGTGGAAACAAGTAGGAAGGTAGATGTGATGGCGAATTACGACGAAGCATTGTACATTTTGTGCACCGACCAACCCGCGAAACCGATTCAAGAAATACCTAAGTATGGAAAGCGCTCAGGCGGGTTACAAAAGAAAAAAGGCAGAAGATATACCCAGGAGACGTGAAGGTTCGATGGTCATATTGCACCTGAGTGATAGATATCAGTCGTCAATTTGTATTTCGCGAAATTTAGGCTGATGTTTTTGTGTAGGGGAACAGCGGAAGCGCAACGGCGAGAGGGAAATTTGTATATTGTTGAACCTAGGGTTGTGTATATAAATCCAGGTCCTAGTTTCAGGCAGAGGAACAATGGAAACGCAATGTTAAACCCACCTATGTAGAAACCCATGTTTCAAAAAGGAAAAGCAGAGAAAAAAGAGAAACTAGAAATTTTCGGAAAAACGAGTAATACACAGTAAATATGTACTATAAAGTATGAACATGAGATGTTATAGAGCATGTACAGAACCCGCATTCCATACTTAGCCACTTTTTGTATTGCGGGTTTTCGGACGGCGGGCTCTAAGTTAGGCGTCCATTGTTCTGTGGCCTACAAATAAAATTCAGAATTCCGCGATATACAAATTGGCGAGCGGACCTGCGGGGTGGCTCGCTCAAAATTGCACTCCCTTTGTTTCGTTTCATACAAACAGTATTTGGAGTTCCGCGATATACAAATTGACAGACGAACTCCAGGGCTGGTGGCCTCGAGACTGTGATTTTTTACAGATGGTAATCCCAATTAACTATTGAAGCAGTCGATCGATCAGGATGGAGATATAAAATTAATTCAGATCTGAATACATGAATCCGCCAACTTCCTTACAAAGAAATTTTCCGAAAAAAATGAACAATACATAAAATCTACTTTTAGAAAGTACGGACAACAAATTTTATAGAGCATGTATTGTTCCAACATTCCATACTTAAACCAATCTTTGGATTTACGGTACTCGGGCTGGTGGGCTCAAAACTGGGCCTCTATTGTTCTGTTAGCTACAAATAGCACCCAAGAGTTCTGCGATATACAAATTGACAGGCGGACTTGCGGGCTGGCTCGGTCAACATTGCATTTCTATTGTTTTGTGTCCTTCAAACAACACTCAGAGTTTCGCCATATACAAATTCACAGATGGACTACAGGGCTGGTGAGCCCAACCTTGCGATTGTTTACGGATGGTGATCCCTATGAACTATGTAACACTACCAAAAAAAAATTATTTTCAAAACTAAAGTATTAATATTAAATATTGATATTGTACAATTTAATTACATAAAATTATAAAAGGATATGAAATATCTTATTTGAAAGAAAAACCCGCATATTTGGAAACTTGTGTTCCAAAAATTTTGTATAATCTGAAATGGGCAAGAGGTTGGTTGGGCTGCTGATATAAAAATGGGTGGAAATCTGAACAGGTGTATCTGTCAAGTTTTGCACCTACAAAATTTGGCAAGAGATGAGTTACACATACCAAATATGTACTTTTATAAAGTATGGGCACGTGATTTTATAGACCATGCACGCAACCCTCATTACATACTTGGTCACTTTTTGGATCGCGGGTTCTCGGGCTCAAAATTGGGCCTTTGTTGTTTTGTGCCCTACAAATAGCACCTAGAGTTCCGTGATATACAAATTGACAATCAGATTTGCGAACTATTTCAATTTTAAGGGCCTCCTGTTGATGTAATAGCACAATTGGACTTGGGCTATTTTATATTTGTTTCTTACAATATCAAATGGAGAAGCGGTTGGTCGGGCTAGTGATCCAAAAGCAATTGAAACCTGGAGTCGTGAATCCGCCAACTTGCGCAGGTAGAATTTTTCCGAAAAATGAGTAATACATACTAAGTATGAACTCTTACAAGGTATGGACATGAGGTTTTTATAGATCTTGTATGGATCCCACATTTCATACTTGGCCACTTTTTCGATTGCGGGTTCTCAGCCTAGCGAGCTCAAAGCTGGGCCTCTATTGCTATGTATCCTACAAATAGCACCCAGAATCTCGTGATATACAAATTGACAGTTGAACCTGCGGACTGGGTCGCTCAACATTGCATTTCTATTGTTCCGTGTCTTCTAAACACCATTCGCAAGAAATGGGTAATACATACTAAAGATGTACTTCTAAAAACTATGGACATGAGATTTTTTAGAGCATGTACGGATCCCTCATTCCATACTTAAGGCACTATTTGGATGGCGGGTTCAAAATTGGGCCTCTATTGTTCTGTGCCCTACAAATAGCACCCACATTTCTGCGATATACAAGTTGACAAGCAGACTTGTTATCTATTTGAATTTCAAGGGCCTTGTGTTGATGTTGTTAGGACCCTATAACTTATAGGGAAAATCAGCATTCTGATTGATATCTATTTCGGGCATGTTTTGGGCATAACGCAGTTGACTCGTGGCACATAGCGAAAATGTGAAGGCATCAAAAAACTCTCAACACTTCTTGAATTCTATCACAGTTCAGTCAAGGATGAACAGGATACTGATGTGGAGCCATCAGTGCTAGGTCTTCAGAGTCACTAGGATGCTGCATATGCAGATGATTTAGCAAACTTTCATGAGCATGGCCATGTTGGTGAAATTTGGTTTGGAGTTGAGTTCATGAAGTCTATTGCTACTTGGACAGTAAGACTATGCTCAAGTCTTAAGCAGGGCCATAATATAGATCAAGAAGGTGTCACTAACATAAAGTTAGAGGAGGAAAATTCAGAGGCAACAGCTAAAGAGCTAGCAAGATGGAGTGTCCTTGATATTAGAAATGGGAATGGACTATTCCTTCAAGCACTTGAGAAGCAAGGATTTTCAGACTTGACTGGAATGGATTATAGTGAAGCGGCGGTGGAATTGGCTCAAAATCTCGTTGTTCGGGATGGATTTACCAGTATCAACTTCTTGGCAGATGATATATTGGAGTCCAAACTACAGAGGCAGTTTAGAATCATCAATGATAAAGGGACTTTAGATTGGACTTCATCCTGATGGTGCAGTTAAAAGGATTATTTATTGGGGTTCGACCTGGGAGGAAGTGCGACCTGGATGATCAGGGGATCAAATTTTGCTCAAAAATTCAAAGTGCTCGGAATCACTTCAAACCGGACGAGAGCATAGGCCTCGTCGTTGCGAACCCAACGCAACTCGTTTCGTCTCAAACGGACGTCGAGAGCGAGAGATATTGCAATCTGTTCAGAATGTCAAACATGCAAAAAAGGGGACGCTGACTGTACAGTCTGTACAGGCTGACGTGGCAGGGTCGTACATCCATACAATGACGTGGTAGAGGTGATGTGGCTGGTAGTTGGGTGAATCGGAATGCAACACGTGGCATCGTTTGGACAAGTGATTGGGTGCCACGTGGCCCAGTCATGGGCTGCCACGTGGCACCCCAGCATTAGCTATTGGTTTGTTTGTTAAAATATATTGGAGTCCGTGGGGTTCAACCCCTGGACCTCCCCACCGCATAGAGCCTTCACAAAGTCCGCCCGACCAACGGACCACCGATTACACCTTGTTATGTATGCGAGTTATTATGTATTTGAATTTACATATTGTAATGTTTGGCGGGGGGGTCGGGTCGGGGCTTAGCCCCGACCCGCGGTCATATCGTTTATTACATGTGACCATATATAAATATATAGCGCGGGAGTTGTGTTGCAACGAATCCAGCCCCGGTCACATTTGCATAACCTCCGTGGAATGGCACGAGATTTTTGTTTAAGCCCTGGTTCTATTGTATATGTTATATGACCATTTGCTACACGGAAAGGTGCGCGAGTGGTTTCAAAACGGTTAACGGTTTAGCCCTTTTTGCCAATGCGCAAGGTCATATGACCTCCATGTGCCCAGGTGCTAGGCAGTTAAGGGTTGGCGTGCCCATAACCATCCTACAGTTCGCACCATTGGTGCGGTTGAGCCTGGTGTTGGGTTTTCACGCTTTAAATTGCGTGTGTGCCAGGTTCATGTAACAAGGGTGCGTTTTGTAGATGCAAAGACAGCAAGTTTGAAGGGGGGACTTCCAGGAGGCCTAACTTCTTCGTTTTTCGACCAATTTTTGTGCCAAAAGAGCCCAGCTAGGGGTTTTGGACGCTCTGAAGCCATTGGAGCAGTCAGTTGGTCAGTTTGAGCATTGTAAGGCATGTTTTTGAGCACTTTGAGCAATTAATAATAATGATCCATCGGAAGCTGGACCAGGAGATGTAGCCCAAGAGAGGGGTGAACTCCTTTATCAATTGATGTGTTTATGTGCTTATGTTCATTGATTATGTTGCTGTTTATTTGTATCTTGCATGAGTAATCCTTTAATTAATGTGTTGCAAAGTTGATCCCTTTTCTTTTAACACATAAAATTTACTTGCAAATAATTTCAAGATTTCAAGTCTTCTTCAATTTTAGATCAAGTTGGTATCAGAGCACTGGTTTTTGAAGACTTGATTGTTTTGCAAGTGTTTTGTTTCTGATGCTCACAAGGTTGAAACTCACAAGAGGAGAAGGTCAACTTGTGGAGCCAAGTTCTCATCCTTCAAGGAGGAAACATATACCATCACCGCAAGTTTCAAAAAGGCATTCACCAAGTATGGCTCATGAAGAAAGTCATGAACATGTTCCTGTAGAATATGAAGATCTCAGAAAGGTTTTCATGGAGATGAGAGAGATGATGAAGATCTTGATGTAAAGGAACATATTTTCGCAAGGTGAAGGCTCCAACCCTTCAAGGCATAAGGGAAGTAGTGGTGACAAAACTCCAAACGGAAATGGAGGGAATGGTGCTTCTCCACCACCCTCTCCTCCATATTCTTCTTCTTCTTCTACCAGTTCAAGACCTCTTCTGAATTCTCCAAAGGGGCATGGTAAAACTCCTTCGCAAATTCCTT
>ML804540.1:122036-136778 GCA_009831015.1 Picea engelmannii | reverse complement strand
CCAATCAGCTTAGAAGATATCATACGCAGGACGAACTTGGAGCGTTTTCAGGTCAAATAGTATTTAGTTTATTGCTTGTATTAAGTATTTTAATCTAGATATAATTTTGATTTAATATCAGTTAGTTTACTTTCTTCTTCATAGAACATAAAACCCAAAAAGAGTTACGTTCGCTGTCTTGGGACAACAAGCAAACACATCAGTTTCACAGGTTTTAATCAAATCTGTAATTTGTCCATATTGTTTATTTGTGAATAAAGAATGATCATAGTTGATAATTAAGTAGTTGATTTGAGTTATTATAAGAATAGTTAGTAGTTTGTATATAGAATAGTTAGTATAGTTTATAGTCTAGTATGTTAGTTCCTTTATTTGTTTTATTAGTTTCTAGTTTCCTCTATTTTAGTTTGATTTCTTTTTTTTAGTTAGTTAGTTTGTTTTAGTTTGTTTTATTAGTTTCTAGTTTCCTTAGTTTAGATCACTTAGCTTGATCAACTTTTCTCTTTGGTTTCCTTATGAGACCTCAGAGCGGCCAACGGAGCCGTTAAACTCGTCAGGGTGGTCCATACCAAACGGCTTGGGTTATTTAGACAACCCCGGACCGGTTCCACTCTCCCAGTTGACGGATGGACTGTTTCGCCCGTCAACAGGTTCGACCTGGGAGGAAGTGCGACCTGGAGGGACCAGATAAGAAGATAACCCAGAAACATATTTTCTGTTTTGTAAAGAGGACCAGCAGGCTGAAGTGATGTTGAATGAATATTAAGATATTGGATTTCCAGATTCTTGTGTTATAATTTGGTGGTGAAGTTTCTCTGACGTAAACTGTCATTTTCTCGTTTTTCTCATATTGTTTTCTTCCATCATTGTTTATAAGAAAATTATTTTCAGGATTTGTCTTATGCACCCTGATTTGGCTTAGAGCAATGTTTATGTTTTCTTCTGCAAATTGAATGTAGAATTCAGATGAACGTTGCTCTGCATTTAAGATGATTCTTAACCCATTCTTCTTTCCCATCTTACAAATATTAAGATCCACTGTCATGGTTGCCTTGCCTGGTTATAAATGTTCTTGGTTATTCATTCATTCACTTAGTTTTGACCTGTTGACCCCATTTGCCCAATGGTCCTCCTTGTTGTCCCAAACCAACCATTTAAAAACCCCAACCCCATACTTTCATAGCTAGCCTGACATCCATCCTATTCCATACCAAGTTAAATCATATAGAGAGAGCCCTCTTTGAGTCTCGGAGGGCTAGATCCAAGACTCCAAGCGGATGAAACAGTTACCTCCATCAATTTCTTCTTCAGCCGAGAAATTACAGAGCGATAATAGATGTCATAGCACAATTGGAATTGGACCAGTTTATATTTGTTTTTTACAATATCAAATAGGGAAGCGGTCGGTCGAGCTAGTGATATAAAAGTAAGTGAAATCTGAAGTCGTGAATCCGCCAAATTTTGCACTTACAAGTTTTCCAAAAAATGAGTAATACATACTAAGTATGTACTCTTATAAACTATGGACATGAAATTTTTCTAGAGCATGTACGGATCCGCCATTCCATACTTAGCCACTTTTTGGATCGCAGGTTCTCGGGTTGGTGGGCTAAAAATTGGGCCTGTATTGTTCTGCGCTCTGCAAATAGCACCCACAATTTCACGATATACAAATTGACAAGCAGACCTGCGGGCTGGCTATCTCAAAATTGCACTTCCATTATTCTGTGTCCTCCAAATAGCACTCAGATTTCCGCGATATACAAATTAATGGATTGACTCGAGGGCTAGTGGGTTCAAGAATTTATTTTCTATACTAAATTATTAATATTAAATATTGATATTGAAGAATTTAATTAGCAGACAAGAAAGTTTGTACAATTTGGTCGGGCGGATCCCTCATTCCATACTTAGGCACTTTTTGGATCGCAGGGTCTCGACCTGGCGGGCTCAAAATCGAGCTTCTATTGTTCTGTGTCCTACAAATAGCACCCAGACTTCCGCGATATACAAATTGACAGGTGGAATTGCGGGCTGGTTGGCTCAACATTGCACTTCTATTGTCCCGTGTCCTCCAAACAACACTCGGTGTTCCGCGACATACAAATGGACAGGACTCCAGGTCTGTCGAGTTCAAGATTGCAATTGTTTACGGATGGGCATCCTATCTAAATTTATCTAAAAACATTGTTTTGAAATACTAAATTATCCTATCTAACTTTATCTTAAAACATTGTTTTGAAATACTAAATTATTAATATTAAATATTGATATTGTACAATTGAATTACATTAAATTATTAAATGATGTTAAATCGCTTAGATTTTAAAAAATGAAGGAAACAACTTCTTTTTTTTTTAAATTCTATCACTGCAAGCATAACAAGGACCAATTTGAATTTTAAGGGCCTCTTGTTCATATGATAGCACATTTGCACTCAGCACAGTATATATTCGTAGATTTCAAATAATTCTAGGACATTAATTTTACTGAGTTCATCGATTAAGAAAAAATGCCAAAACAACGACCAATTTGAATTTTAAGGGCCTCTTGTTGATATGATAGCACAATTGCACTTCACACAATATATATTCCTTGATTTCAAATTATTCCAGGACAATAATTTTACCAAGTTCATCGATCAAGGAGATTTGCTAAAACAAGGCACATACTACATTTGCGTCATAGCGCCATAGAAATTATCAAGCGGATTTGCGAGCCAGCTGGCTTAAAAATTCAATTATATTGTTCTGTGTCCTCCAAACAACAGTTGGAGCTCCATGGTATACAAATTGACAGACGAAGCACACAACCAAGAACCAACCAAACTTCAAACAGGCTGCAAGAAAGTTCCCAGAAGGTTCCATAGAGAAAAACCCATCGACCTTTGCACCAAACAATTTGATATACAAAGAAAAGACGTCGCCGCATTTGTTTTCTCTTGCATCTGGTATATGTTCCCAGTAGAAAATAACTGGGGCCATGGGATATATGGGGTTTTATTCCATGCTTCCCATTTTTTGGACCGAACAATCTTATGCCCGTGCAATCCCAACTAACCAAGTCCGATGAACATTCATCTAGATGTTGAAGAAATATTACAGAGACACATGAGGTATTTTCATTTCTTGCCAAAGTATGATATATATATATATATATATATATATATATATANTCTTCTTCAGCTGATATGAAAAATTGCATTGTCCTCATTTAAGGTGAATTTGTTGTGTATTTGAAGCTCCCGCAACATGTAGACATTGCTTGACTTTTTCTGTAGATACGTTTCATACGACAACTCTGCCAACTTAGGAAGAACATTTTGTAACAGAGGGTGCCTAACTATACAATGCATGGTTGTGTTTCCCACGGTTCAGATGACAACATTGACGCAATGTCCATATATATATGGACATTTTTCACCACATCGCAGATAATAAATCGTATCATCAGTTATCAAAGTGGAGGCAGAAGCAGGAGAGTTGCATTTTGCACATACAGGTTCAAAGGAGGTTGAGTACACATTGGTTGCAACTAAAACACCTTCAACCTAGGAACGCGAGCATAGGAATTAATAATTTGAACAATATAATACACAACTACACCCCCCCCCCTCCCCTTAAAAAAAAAATCAAAAATCAAATAGGGCATAGAAATTTGTTGAACGCTATTTATATAAGCAAAGCGAGGATGATTTTGTGGATGTATACGCACAATAGTTGTAGAGCTAGCTAGTTTCTTCAGATCCTTTACTATATATGCTCGCAACTATGTTACAAAGTTGCCTAGGTTGTCTGAAAGATCCTTTCTCTAACATCCCTTTTCTTTGTTATATTTTTGAACAGCATAAGTGGAATCTTCCCTTTATGCAATTGTTGTTCCATTGATGAAAACAAATTTGAATACGTATCGAACAATTGTAGTTGCAACATGGAACAGTGCAATATTTTTGTAACTTACCCGAGATACATGCACATGTGAAAGTAAAGGAAAAAACTAAATAGGAAAAGCGGTGCCATTGCCTTGTCATTGTCCAACTCTCCATCCTTTATATGGAGAATGTGTTGCGAGCCAAGTTTTCTAGCCAGTGTAACAGTTGCGCCAATCTTTCTAATTGGGTAAATATCAGTGCTTTGTGCAAGCTGGTTGATAGTCGAGTCTGGGACAAAACGATATTCTAAACAAACAACGTAAATTTTTTTCCACAATGCTTGTTTTGTTAAGCGAAATAATTCGATCGCAATCACCATGGTCATACACTGTTTTGGGCAATATATTAAAATTTGTAATGGATATCCCATTACTCGGCAATATCTTTTCTACATGTTTTTGGACAAGTTGTGGAGGAACAGTCAGTTTCACTGTCATCATGGCCTCCTTGTCTGTCATGTCAGCACGCATAATGGATCTACTTTTATTTTCCTTGTCCAAGTAGGTTCTATAGATGACCATTATGTCCACGACGAACACTTGTCCAGTTTGGCGGCTGTTCAAGCCCTCTATTGATAGTACTTTGGATGTTACAACTCTAGATCTGTTGACAATTTTTGAACAGGAAAACTAAAGTGAATGTTAGTGTGCATTTTTTTTTTGTATTATTTTTGTATTATTCTTTCACTGGCATTAGTGTGCATAGCTTTGTGAAACTATGGAGCCAGAGTTTTGTAACCACACCTCTTAGTCTACGGAACATGCAGCACATTCGATGCCTCGATTGTGCTTGTTGATACTTCTTGTGAGCTGCAAACCATGTATTGCAAATTACATCAGCATATCCACCATGCCATAGATGAATATATAGCCGAGGATATTTGTTTAGTAAACATAGTAAGAGCATAGCATATGCATATTTACCTTTAGCCTTGTTGGTCTACTGATGTCTGGGATGACTAACTGCTCATGCCCATGTCACTAGTCCAACTTTTTCTGATGCAAGCATGTGCAAATGAACATCAGGACTAAACAAGCATATGCATTGTATATTGTCCATCAGAAGGACTAAATAACTGTAAAATTGTATGCATCTGGTTTTTTTAACTGGAGAAATGTTTAACAGTAAACAGGGCGAGAGGGTGAGGCACCATGTCCAATCTACATATCGTGGACCCCCAAAAGCCAGGGGAGCAATTTTAAACCTGCCATCTCCGCACCCGTAATCGAGAAAGTGGGTAAAAACTATCAGTCTGCCAACCGACGCACCAAGGCATTTTCAGAAAGCACACTAACGGGATGAATTAGAATACAAAAGGGATAATAGAAAATGGAAAAAGTAGAAATAGGGAGGGGAGAGAGGCCCATTTCTGCCAAGCCATCATTTTCAAGTCTAATATTATATGCCCCCACTCAGTTTGTATATTTAATTTACTAGCACACCTGGTATACCTTTTAGAATATTGTACCATAGAACCCTCTGCTGTTGCAGAGAACAATTCATCTCCATGTCCAAGCAACCTGTTTTTTCCAAGGCAGAAACACTGAATATGAAATGGACATGAAGGCAAGTTAGTATGCTTCCATACATCTAAAATAAAGAGAAACAGGTCTACTTACCCGCCAAAGAGTCCATTGTCCTATCCAGCGATTCTGTTTGTTTAAATGCAACAATGCAGCGAAAACACAACGGACATGAAGTAGCTTAGTATGTAGGAAGGCATGTATCAAAGATAACTTATAATGAAGATAGAATGTAAAAGAAACAAAAACATGGTTATTTACCCAAAAAAGAGTCCATCGTCATCTCCAGCTATTATGTTTGTTTAAGTATAGCAATGCAACAAAAACACAATGGACATGAAGTAGATTAGTATGCAGAAAGGCATGTAATGAAGATAAGTTACCATGTAGGAAGGCAAGCAACATGTACATATAATAAACTAGGTGAACACATATACAAGGCATAAATGAAATACAAAACAACGCAATATGAAATAACAGTGCAACCATGCACCTTTCTATATCCTCTTCAACCGATGCAGTGAAGACTCCCTCGTTTTCTCTAGCTATTTTGTTTGTTTGAATGTGGGAACACACAAAATACAATGAACATGAATGGAAGTTGGGATGCATCGGAGAACAAGCAATATGTACTTATAGTAAAACATACTCAATGAATAGTCTACAAGATAGGCAAAAGCATGAACCTTTGCGCTTCTCCATCCATGGCTATAAACGTGTAATTTTTTTTCGCTGCCCAAAATATATTACAAGCCACAAATATCACGCAATTGCATGGTCGTAGCTAAACGATTCTGGTTTTTCGTGGAAAATTATCTAGATATGCTTCGACCGATGGAAATACATGTTCTTTATCCTCTCCATAGATTGTTGTGTCCACGATACAAGTTTTTGGTTTTCCATGGCAAACTACCCAGACATGCTTCCAGACATACAAATATAATCTTGCAGAATATTTGTTGTACATATCATATCTCAAGCACAACACAAATTGTATTGTGCGCACACCAGTCTGTGTAGAGGAGAAAGAACATGTAATTTCATATTGACACATCTGACCATACATGGTTTATAAATGTACCATGCATATGCTTTATTCTAACAAAAATCAATGGATACTGCAATTTCACATGTAATCCTCGAACAATTTTGCATGCAAATATTTTCTTTCGTGCCAGCACTGAAGCACCAACAAAATATCATAGAAGAACAGATATCGACCTCGACAGACAGGGAAAATAACCCAACTACACGTTGACTCATGGGTGCAGGGGCTGAACACCGTAAAGTGCCCCAAAAAACAGTAATAATCCAAAAAAAAAAAAAAAACAACAAGCACAAAACCAACGAGAAAGCACGAATAGGTCGAACTGCACCCCCAGGGCCCCAAAGCGTTAACCTGAGCCAAACAAACAAAACCAACAACCCACGAACCAACAAACCAGCAAGAACCACCGAACCAACAAACAACATATGTATCTCCAACGATTACAAAACTGCAGTCCACGCACAGAAAGAATTGGAAACATACAAGGACCATGCCACTACAAATAAGAAAACATTCTTACTTGCAAACTGCAAACACTGAACAACAAACAAGGAATAGAAAATGAAACTGTGGCATTGAAACTTACTCTAAAATGATGAAATACAGAAGCGCAGGTCAAATCACGAACGAAACAACAATAAGCAGCAACCGACAAACCAGCGAAGAAGCAGTCACCAAACCAGTAAACAATGTATGTAGCTTCAACGATGATGAAATTCCATTGCAAAGGTAGAAGAAGGATGAAACATACAATGGCTATTGAACTGGCGATGGACAACAACACTGTGCAAATTCATTGTAACTGTATGGAAAATTGCGAGGAAAAATGTACTCCGAGAAGCCTATTTACATAAACATTTAAGATTGTCAGGTTGTCTAAGGACCTCACGGTATGCAAACATTTAAGCTGTCAAGCCTGTTGGACGACGTCACGTCATGTAAACATTTAAGTTGTCATACCTATTGAGGCATCTCAAAAAAAGTGCTAATACATTTCAAAATAAATACATCCGGCAAGGATGTTATAAACTTTGGAATTCTCAATCACTATAAACCTTGGATATCAAAACATTTCAATATGCTTGGTACATATCAAAACTTAGGGATATATTCAGCTAGCGGAAAATGCTAATACAAACATTCAAACTAATGCTAGCATTAATCCACCTTCAAGCAATGTACAGGAAAAATATATGATTCAAAAAGACTGTATACGAGAAAAACTTTGGATATGTTGCCATATAAAACATTGGGAATAGCGAGGCTGGAAATAAGACCTCCAATCTCTTTTCCAATCAGATCAGTACATATATGGTACTTTTTATTATATAAAAATATATGCTTTTAATTCCCTAGCTTCAACAATAGGTATTATGCAAATATTTCTGGTCAAAGGACAAACTAATCTGTAGTCAACGAATTATCGATCGCTATAGTCCCTCTATGCCTACAGCAGGGACTAATAATAAAAACCACACTTCCATTTAAACACTAAAATTGACATCAGAAGTCATTGTTTTCTGAGAATTAGCTCATCGAGTCATTTTGAAGTGGTAGTGATTCAATCCAATGGTTAAGGATATTTCCAAAATAATGATATTAAAGGCTCTTTAATAGAGAGCTTCACTTTTAGGGTGAGATGATTTTGAGGTCTAGAGTATAACACATTTAATTTAACAAATCAAGGTGATATGTTTAACAAATTAAGTTGATCTGTTCTCTTAAGTTTAGAGGTAACCATGTAACTTTTTATTTGTTTTTCAATTTGTGTTTCTTAAACCTACCCTTAATTTATGTTTCTATATAGTCAAGGGCATGCGATTTATGAAAAATATAACTAGTTTTTATTTTTTTAATATTCGGGGCAAAATATTTAATTATTAGGTTGCTTGTTTACTATATTTTATCTTATTTTTCCATTACAACAATTCATTTTGGGTTGTGTGTTCTTAGTCTGAATGTCTTTCAAACTTGGGATTTTTCTCCCTAGCGTAGGGAATGAGTTTGACAGATTTGACAGATTTGTTGATTTTATTGTTGTAAATTTGAGGGAATAAAGTCCTTTACCTTTAGCATATCAATTGATGAGTGCAGAATTAAAATATATTGCTTGCAAATGGTAAGTTTAGATATCATGAGTCTTAAATCTTTGGTCTTCCATAAACCCAGTGTATGTCGATGAAATGTGTATCACTTCCACGTTGGAGTAAACATGCTTATTTAAATTTTTTAAGAATTCATATATATTTCATATGAATTCCCATGTTAAAATATGAAGTTGGTTAAGCTTTCCTATGAAGCCCTTAGTAAATCTGATTTTTTTTTTTTTTTGTTGTTTTTGTAGCCATGGAATTTTTGTTTTTTTAGCCATGAAATTTTAGTTGGGGTGTGAGTTGATTGCCCTATTGGTCTAATGAATTTTCCAATATGTTTGTCTTTTTCCACACGTATAATGAAAGGGTTATTTCCTTTCATTACTTTAAATTCCAATGTAGGGAATGCTCCATTCCATTCATGCTTTTTCCTTTTTCTCAACTATTTTTTTAGAAAAAATACATATAAATTTTGTAGCAAGATTATACATATAAATTTTGTAGCAAGATTTTGTATGCAACATTACAAATAGAATGAAGTTAGAATAACTATGGTTTACTACATTTATGTTTTACCTATGATTGAATTTTCCCTTTTATTTTTGGAAGTGATTATCGCTTATTTGTTAATATTTCCTAGATTTGATGCATAAGGCCTCATTGTGATTTTTTAACAATAAGTGATTTAAATCCCTATGGTAAACTATATTGACATGTTAAACTTAATTACTGATGAGAGTTCGAAGATTGATATAAAATAATGTGATGTTATTTTCATGAATCAAAATGACACAATCTTGATAATGAAACATTGTCTTAAAATATAAGAGCACTATGATTACCATTGAATAATGTTCCATAAATCTTGGATCATAGTATCTAAACAATGAATTATTTACGAATGTGTACATCAAAGTGCCCCCTACCATGGATATGAATACTTAATAATAATAATTTATTTAAAATGTTTAGTACTAGTAATCACGGATAGTTGTAAGGGTGCAAATTAAGAAGAGAAATTAGAGAAGTGAATTTGAAGAATAGAAGTAAAACAAATGGATGAAAAGGAGGAAGTGAGAGTATAGATTATAATTGGTTATATATTTACAATTAGAGGTGGAGAAAATAAAGGTAAAGTAATCAAATATTTGATATGAGAGTTATAGTATTTTTTTAATTGAAGGAGTTAACAATACAATCTTTTATGTAATTATTTTATCTTTAAACGAAATAAAGGAAATAGTAAAATATTTGACAAAGGTGAACCTTTTACAGGAATTATTATATAATTTGGTGATTGTGGATATTGATAAGGTTAGATTAAATGGTATTACAATATGTTAGAATGCAACTAATGACAAAAATAATAATTTGTGGTATACACATTGAATATCAACATTTTTAAAGCAACTTTGAGGATTAAAGAGATTTGGAATACAAATTGAGAAATATGTGAGGAAATATAGGAGGAGTGTATTAGTGAAATATATCCTAATGGAATACAATGAGATCTAAGAAGCCTTAATGGTTAGGAAATAAAATTTTCTTATAACATACAATATGGGATAGTAAATCTAGATCTCTTTATGCAAAGTTGGATTTTTCCTAGCCACTATCATTTCCTCCACTCTTTAACCTATTTGATCATATTTCTCCTAATGTAGATATAGTTTTTTCCCTTTTCAAATTCCATTTATATTATTGAGATCTATTTCTTCTTATGGATGAACACCAACATATGGCCCCTCACATGCCCCTCGCATAGGCCAGTGCCTATGAAAATTCTCTATTAGGCTACACTAGGTTGGGTGACCAATCTGTCCTATTCATAGTAAATGAACCTCCTCCCTTCAGGAAGGTTGTGTCTTTATTTGGTAAAGATGTTCTTGTGTCACTAATAGGTGGCTCCCCATAAGGTGAAAATACATCATTCCTTACATTTGATGTGCCTATGGGTATGCCTCACCAAGTAATGATCATCTCCTTATGTAGAATTTGATGAAATTTGCATCCTCCACCGAATATTTTTGCATTGACAAGCCTACCTTATTGTCAATCTCATAATTTCATCCCCATTGTGTTAGGAAGGAGGAATACCACCTTATTTTCCATGGGTTTTTTTGCATATTTAACTATATTTCATTGAAGCTTAATGAGTTTTGGGTTTGGGTATCTAATGATTCCTTCTTGCAAGAATCTTTGGGGATGCACCTTGGTGCCAAGGGTTTTTTTGTTATGTAATTTAACTCGCAATAGGATAAAGAGTCTATTGTTCATGGTGGGCATTGGTTTTCTAGGAGAACTAACCCTTTTATGAAGCCTTTGTCAGCATGCTTCAACCCTATGTAAATAAATCTTTTGTGCGTATCTAGAAATTCCTAACATGTCTTCAGAATATTGGCATCCTAAGTCCCTTCATGCCACATGAAATTATCTTTATAACATTGACATCCTAATTCCCTTTCTACTACATTAAATTCTATTGGTAAGTTCCCTTATTTGATAGTTCAATAGATGGATGTTAGAACTTTTAAGTAAGCAAGCTCAAATTTGCATTGAGGATGATTTGGGGAACAATCTCCTTGAAGAGATCATTCTTAAATGTAATGGTTGCAATTGGATTCAAATGTGGTACTATTCAACACCTCGCTTTTCATTATAGAGATATTTTTGAGGATGTTGAACACCATGTTTCAAGTTTAAACATATAATATTTCTATACTTAAACATTTACTATATTTATAATGTGTATACTAAAACTTATTCATAATAATAATAACAATTGAATTATAATTTTTTTTTTAATTTTAAAAAGTTTTAGTAACTAGCATTCCCTTAATTTATCATTAGCCAATTCTAATTTATAAATAGTTTATAAATTTATTATTTATAAACAAATTATAAACCCATTATTTACATAAGATGTTATGAACTCCTTAAATCATACATTTTATTGGAGTATAAGATACCAAAATCCACAAAAATTATTGCTATGCATAAAAAAAAATAAAAAATTATGTACTTAAATCATCAATACTCTTATAGTTCACATAAAACATAGTGATCATAAAAGCTGTAATTATGTGCCTAAAATCATTCATCTTTTTTATTTGTGACATTTTATAAACAATGTATCTAAGATGCAAGTTATAAAGAATATAAAGATAACAAATTTCCATGTTTGTTAATGATCATAAGTAGTAATTGGATAATCATTTTGAAAACTAAAAGAAAACAATAATATAACAAAAATATATATATACAAATCGATACTATCAATTTGTTTTAAAAAACCAATTTATTAAAATTAAGATATTTTACAATGAAGTAATTTAAGCTATTAAATAAGCTTATTACATTAAATACAATACTGAAGGTCAATACTCATTAATAATCCAATCAAAATTATCTTAAATACTAAGATTAACAATCCCATTAAAAAATACAACCTAAAGAAGAAGGGGAAGGAGGAGGAAATAACCTAACCTATTGAGACAACGAATATAAATAGCAAAGTCCTACCATTAAGACAAATAAGAAAAGAAAAAGAAGAAAGAAATAAACGAAACAATAGATGAAGGAGTGGCGTATGAAACGCCACATCACACTACTCGTAGTATAGACCCAGACTCTGACTCGTGGGTCGTAGACCCAGACTCTGACTCGTGGGTTGAACTCCAGCAATACAGAGATAAAGCTCAATGATGCAGGTATGCCCCAATGTACCTTCACCACCTTGGTTCGTCCCTTGACCACCTTGGTTTGCAGAAACAACGCAACCAAATTCAAAAGTTTCAAAAGTTTCTCCTCTGACACGCTGACACTGACAGGTAAGAACCACTCATTATTCAGACGTACACTGACACGATTGTGACGTATGACTGCATCCAAGACTTCCTTCAACGTCATGACACCGCCCGTGATCACTTCTGCGCAGAATTCTCTGTTATCATTCACAAACAGCGTCGTGCGGGCGTTGTCCGCGGTCGCGCGGTCGTCGGCTCCCGTCGCACGATCGGCGGCGCCTACAGTGGGAGGGCCGACGATGCCGTAGAGGAGAACCTCTTCCAAGGTCTGCAGTTCCTGCCAGATTGTGTCAGTGATGGTTACATCTTCCAGGGTCTGCATTTCCTTCCAGATTTTGCTACTGATGGGTAACATGTCTACGTTCATTCCCATTCTGTTGATGGATAACATGCTTCCGTCCATTCCCATTCTCCTTCTCTTGAGGAGCAAATGGATGCCCAAGTAGTGCAAAGTGACTTCATTCCTCACGATGGCCCTCCTTTGAGACGGAACATCCGCTTGGAGCGTAAAACAATTCACTCTTTTGAAAACACGACCGGGACAATGTTGCAGCAGAGAATAAGTCGGAGAGAGTCGCACGGGTAGCAACCAGCCGATTACGCCTTGTATCAGCGCCCCAACAGATGTGAGCTTAATGAATTGCCAGAAACAAAGGCAGAGTTGCAAGGCTAATACAACATCATTTAAAATTAACCTTTCTTGTTCAGTTGGCATACTTCTTCCCATAATGATCAACGATAGCACGCTCAGTTCAGTGTGTTAATGGTGGTCGTCCTCCTCCTTCTCCCTCAACAGCTCAGTCTGCTAATCTTTCTGCTCCTCTTCTTAATAATCTTCCTCCTTTTTCTTTTGTTACCAAGGAAGTTATTTTCTTTTCATCCTTTTTCTGTTTAACCAAGGAAGGCATCTTTTCCTTCTGTTGCAGGTCCAGATGATATTCTCATCAATGTACTGATTGGAATGTACTGGTTGGTTTGCTTGTCAATTAAAGTTTGATGTTAATACCTTATCTTCTGCTTTGACTTTGAGTAGAAAAGCAAAAGATGAATTCCTGGTGGGAAACACGAAATCCGTAAAGATCGACAAAGTACAGGAAGATCATCTTCGTCTTCATCTTTATCTTATTGTGGGTCCGAGATGATATTCTACATGTCACTGGTTTGCATGTGAACGAAGGAACGTATTTTCTTTTGTCTGGCATCTTCTTTACATCTTCATCATCAGCCATCCATGAGTGGTTAAAGTTGAACAAGCTCTCCATTTCCTTTAGTGAAGCATCTTCTTTACTTTATATATAATATTAGTATTTTTTACTTCATCTTCTTGCTGGTACGATATGAGATTCAACATGTACCGGTTTGCAGGCGAATGAAGGTTTCATGTTTAGTGAAGGTCATAAACCAACTTAACCTTAATGCTCAACGCCATCATTAAAAAAAAAGAGTTTTCTTAGATTTTTTAAGATTTGGATCGATGACCAAAATCAATCCAAATAGATCTTATCTCTTAGAAAGGAAATGAAGAAAATGTGAGACGTGGTTGATTACATGGGAAACAAGACATGGATGTCAAATTGCAAGCCAGGTAGATTAAAATCCAGAATAGACCAGATATATTATGATGGGAAAGAACGGGATGGAAAATTCAAGGTCAAGGAAGCCTATAGGTTGGTTGAAATAAATCTAGTCAATAAGAGAGTAGACTAGGATAGGGTATGGAACTTGGCTCTTAAAAATCTCAAGATTTTTGTGGTTGGTGGCTAGAAGTAAAGCATTAACTTGGGATCATTTTATTAGGAGGGGCTATGAAGGATCATTTTTTTTTTTATCTAAGAATTTATGTGAGATCTTTCTCTACAAAAAATAATTTTACGATGAGGATCTTTTAGTGACGCTTAATGGCATGTGAAAATGAAAAAATTATCATTAAGCATTGTATATAAATGTGAGAAAAATTGTCATAATTATGTGTATATGTGTAATTAAATCTCTACTTAATCAAGCAAGAATGAAAACAAAACTCACACATATAATTTGACACACCCATATGTTAACGGAGTTCACCAGACTTTTTTGGCTACATCTGCTTGAAATATGAATCACTTGATTATCCTTCATTTAGCAAGGGTTAAAACCTTCTCACAGATTAAGGCTCTCACATAAGTGACATTTCTTCAAACAAAAGGACTAAATTCCTTTATTTCAATCTCTCTTGAGCTCTCTCTCCAAGCTCCTCAAAGGGGGCCTCCTCCATAATGTGTACATAAGAAATTTATATTGTCTCTCTTTCTCCATAATTCAAGGAGACAAGATCCACAAATTTAGGATCTAAATAACAACT
>ML804540.1:57142-74098 GCA_009831015.1 Picea engelmannii | reverse complement strand
TTATTTCATTATATTGAAAATACAAAAATATTTTTCTTTTTGCATTTTATTTAGAGAATTTTCACTTTTGGTTGCATTACATTAGCTTTGACGTGTTAGGAAAGATTGCACTTCATTGAAATTATAGAGATTTCTTTCTAATAAGAACATTTAGAAGCATACCATATCTTTGAAAATCAAGACTAGTCATTAGCAGTGTTTTTATATTTGCTTCTTTTATGTTGAGTCGGCATACCATTAGTTTCACGATCACACCTCTCGAGTAAGCAAAATCCATTAAAATTAACATTGAATAATTAAAATGGATTAGAACTGATTTTATTTTTCAGTGTACAAAAACAAGTGTAGGACTTAGGGCGTTGGAATATGATTTGGTGAGTAAACTTCTCCAAGGCTATAAAACTCAATGTATGTGTCTAACGAGGGAGTGGTGAAACCCATTGTGTAATTGGTGTCCTCAGGAGGCTCCACTCACACCGGATTTAAGCATGAGTTTGCACGAAGTTGGTTGCAGAGATATCCCTCTAATACCTTCCTAGCGTCAGATATATTTTTGGGGTTCTATTCGTATCTAGGGGTTTCACTAGTTCCTTTACCTCCTTGAGGGGTGGTGCTTTTAAGATTTCGGGCTTTGCTACCTTTCCCATACGATGGACCAAACCTGGCACTGCTTGCCTAAGCATTGGTTATACCATGGTGACTTTAGTTGCTTGACTTAGGTAGCCACATAGGTTACTTTCCGGGGTTATTATGCAGGTACCCTAAGTCAGATAGGGACCAAACAACACACAGACTTTATGGAGGATTTTCTCTATGGAGGAATCTGACCGACTGCATTATGAAGCCTATGAGGGTCCTTATAACTGGTTTTGTTACCTCCACTCTATTGTTTGAGAGTCTCATCCCCTCTTGGGAGAGGCATACATTCTTTAGTTCGAGAGGTTCCTTAAGCCATTATATCATGTTTGTGTGCATTGGATTTTAGTTTCATTTAGGAGTGTGCTCTATGATTATTAGTTGGCCTTAGGATTTTGTATTGTGTCATGAGTTCTGAATCATTGTGGAGCAAGACTAGCCTCCCCATTGGTCTCTTCTTCTTTTGAATTTACCACCACGATTATATCTTTTATCGAAGTTGCCTCCTAAAAGGCGTAAATTTAATAAGTGTGGTACATATATCTCCACCTCCCAGGCTCATGATAGTCATACCATGAGTATTGAGTTAAATTTGAATGTATTGGGAACCCCTTCGACTCTAGCCTCCTCTATAGTTAGAGGATTCCCCTTGACTCATCAATCATCGATGGTTTGGATTCCAAAAAATCCTTCACTTAATACTTCCCAACCCGTGGTCTCTTCTCAGCCCATGAGAATGAATCCTTTTGTGTTCCCAAGTGGTTCACCGGATCATAGCACTTAGTCAATGCCTTGGGCCTCTGATCCTTTCTCTTCTGGTATGGAAGAAATTATTTCACACTTGTCATCCTCTGTTTCGTGTCTAACGTGAATCCTAGTTTTGGGTTTGGGGGAATGGCGTCCCCTTATATTCCTTTCTCATTTGGTGGGAGTCATATCCCTCAACCAAGTCCTATAGTAGGAGGTTGGAATCCTCCTTCCTCCAGACCCAATCCTAGCTTCAATGCTCTAGGATGGAGTGCTCAAATGGGTTGTCATTTTACTTCCCATACTTTGTCCCTCATTCCTTCTTCCATGACGTTGATTCCTACGAACGCTTTTATCATGGAGAACGCCCTTCTAACCTCTGGTGTTTTATTTGGAGGGATTCAATTTTATGGTATGGGAAACCCCTAACATTGGTTTCCTTCCTCTGGGGGCAACATATATCCTCACATGAATAATCCTTATCATGTCGCTTTCTCCTGGCAAGCGGATTCCTCAAGTATGGTGCCCTTACAACCCTTTATGAATCAGTTGGGAGGGGGATACTATCCTACCAGTCGGGGCCATGGTGTATACCAGAACCCTGGTTGGCCCACAATATCTCAAACCCAATATTTCCCTGGAGCATGGGCTCAAACGCCGCAACACCGACTCCCTTTTCTGGCCACGTTAAATCTTCCAGACTTGTCAAAATTAATGAATGACCCAATGCGTCATGATTTGTCATGGCCCTCTATCCCTACCAAGCTTCCCTCTGACATTCCAAAGTTTGAGGGAAATACTGGTGGAGACCTAGGTGATCACGTGACTACTTTACACTTATGGTGCTCATCTAACTCCCGTAATGATGATTATGTTTGTTTGAGACTATTTCAATGCACCCTTACGAGGGTTGTTGCAAAGTGGTACATCGAGCTACCTGGGGGCACCTATGGAACTTTCAATTAGATGGTCTTGGATTTTCTCAACCACTTCCAACTATCGGTTCGTTATGATGTCGACATAGAACTTTTATCGGATTTTCTTCAAGATAAGGCCACCCACATCTCTGATCATATTTAAGAGTGGTGGAGATGGAAGAGGTTGATTAAATCTTTCATTCCTCTAGATTTTTTGTTGGAATGGTTCCTAAAGTCCTTGTTTCCTTACATTTCGAAGGATGTTTCTACATCTGTAGTAACATCTGAGGAAGAGGTCATCTTCAAAGCCCAACAATTAGACCTTATATATGCTCATTCTGGGATGCTTTATGAAACTATCCCTGATGCGCTACGGTCGAATTATGATCCTAGACAAAAGCATGGACCTTATGTCGATGACATCATAGGCTCCACAAATGCTAAATCTGCAGACCTGGTGACGAACTCATTGAAATATTTTTCTCTTAACCTGTCTGCAGTAGGACAAGCTACGGCTTCGTCCACACCCACTCAGTCGATGGATGTGCATTATGTACAATTGACGAACCAAAACAATGACCAGCAACCCAAGGGAAAAAAAGGAAACGAAATCGTAATAATCATAAGGGTGGGAAGAATAATAAAAATAATAAAAACAAGGACAACACTAATAATGATAAATCTAATTATAATGTTGGTGAGGGAAAGAAAGAAAAGAGGAAGGTGAAGTTTCCTTGTAAACTATGTAAAGATGATCACCTTACCCACTTGTGCCCCAAAATCAAGGAAGCCTCGAGGCTCATAACACAACAACCTGTTGTGTTGACAAACCTGTTTCCACATAACCAAAATATGACCTCGGGATCCTCCAACACTGGAAATGCGTCGAGTGGAAGTCAAAATCCCTCGACACATCATGGTGTGTATATTTGAATCAATATGGTTAAATATGAAGTTAAAATAGCCACTCAAGCTCACGATTATGGTTCGTCGCAGCCTGTTATAGGTCCAGAGCCTCCTCCTCCGAAAACACCTTTGCATATTGATAAGTCAGAACCTCCACATCGTATTTTGACCCTTAATGACCCGATGTGTGAATGAACTTCATATCTTCAGATGTGTCATATGAAGGTCATTCACTCACCAGAATAGCTATGCCTATGTTTGTAGTAGAAATTGTGTATCAAGCTATACAAGAAGTTATTACAGACCCAGATCCTCCCTCCTCACAGATAAACAAGGTGGATCCCATCTTAGAGCCCATATGGGTTGTACAATCATCTTGTTCGCATGAATTCCTCGATGATACTTTTCCCTCGGATGAAGCCATCATTGAGGCCATGTCTAGTCTGGATAGGCCTTGGGAGGACCTTCATCATAGATATTATTTTCTCCCAGAGCTTGAATGGATTGAACAAGATTAGTGTAGGTCCACCTTGAGTGATATGGTCAGTCACGTCATGGTTCCGTTGGATAAGCATGGTATATATGCTAAAGGAAACATGGAGAAAATTTCCCCTACTGTCACGATCGACATCTCTCGAACCCCTGTTAAAATTGAAAACGTATATATTGGTGTGGATTGTTTGCCTGAATAAATTCAGGTCTACATCGATCTCTTCAAGGAATTATGATACATATTTTCTTGGTTGTATGAAGAGATGCCAGGGATCGACCACAGTATTATTGAACAAATTAAAACTTATCTGAATGACAAACTTATTCAACAATGACTTAGAGTTGTTAATCCTAGGAAGGCCCCTATTATTAAGGCATAAGTGGAGAAGTTGATCACTGTTGGCTTCATCTACCTGGTTCTCTTGACCGAATGGGTATCCAACCCCGTTCTCGTTGATAAGAAGAAATGAATCATCCGTGTATGTATGGATTTTAGGGTCCTGAATAAATCTTGTCCTAAAGATAACTTCCCCACTCCTTTTATTGATCAGATTATTGATGAGTGTGCGGGAAGTGAAGTCTTTTCTTTTATGGATGGATTTTTTAGGTTATAATGAAATTTAAATTAAACCTAAGGATCAACACAATATGACGTTTAGTTGTCCTCGGGGTACCTTTCCATACCATAAAATGTCTTTTGGTCTTAAAAATGTCAGAGAAACCTTCCAGCGTGCCATGAACTTTGTGTTTCATGATATTAAGAATATTGTTGAAGCTTATCATAATGATCTCATTGCTCACTCTCACAAGAGGGTTGATCATTCGACTCACCTTTGACTATTATTTGAGAGATGTCGCTATTATCACATTTGGTTGAACCCTCACAAATGCATCTTTTGTGTTAGGTCTAACCACCTTTTGGGATTCATAGTTTATAAGCATGGGATCATGGTGAATCCTAGGAAGGTTGAGGCAATAATTTGATTTCCTCCCCCACGTAATATTCAACAACTTCAATATTTACAGGGGAAGGCTAACTTCATGCGTCGTTTCATAGCTAACTATGCTAGTATAACTAAGGGTTTCATGTGTATTTTGAAGAAGGATAATCCATTCATATGGGATGAGCGAGCATAGGAGTCCTTTGATTCTCTTAATAAATCACTGGTATCGACACCTTTGTTGAAGCCCCTAGACTACAGTAGAGATTACCTGCTTTATATTTCTGCGTCTAAAGGGACGATTGGTATGGTTCTATTTCAAGAAGATGATGAGCTCCATGAGCACATTATTTATTACCTTATCCAAAATCTAATTGGTCCCGATATTAAGTGTTCTCTTGTAGAGAAGCTATCCTTAGAATTTGTACATGCAGGTCAAAGACTACGACAATATATGTTACTCTAAAAGACTATCGTGGTTGTTGATATCAATCCATTTTAATACATCCTTACACGACGTATCATAGGGGGGAAATACAATAAATGGATTGTGAATCTACAGGAATTTGATCTTGATTTTGCTTCCGCGAAATATAAGAAGTCTCTAGTACTTGTAGAACTGATGTCAGACTTCCCTAGGCAGGATGAGGACATTTTTCATGATGATTCGTTTGTGGATGAACACATATTCCTTATCTCATCTTTGGACCCCTGGTATGGAGATATTTTAATCTACCTTCAAACTCTGAATCTTCCCCAACATCTTTGGAGAGACGAACAATGGCGTACATGCCATCAGGCCAAAAACTACCTTATCATCGGTGACACGTTATATAATTGAGGGGTGTATGTTATTTTTCATTGTTGTTTGACCCCCAAAGAAGTTGAATCCGTTCTTAGTGACTACCACAGTGGGGCATGTGGTGGTCACTTATCTGGGCTTGTGACAACCCAAAAGATATTGTGAGCTAGTTATTTTTTACCATCAATTTTTAAAGATTGTGTTGAAGCAATCAAGAAGTGTCACCCTTGCCAAGTGTTCGCTTGTAATATGTGCTCGCACCCTCCCCCTCTACACCCAATCATTATTGTTGGTCACTTCACTAAGTGGGGGGTGGATTTCATGGAATGCAACCCAGCCTTGGTTGGTGGGCATCATCACATTATTATGGCCATGGATTATTTTACTAAATGGGATGATGCCATGCCTACCGTTAAATTTGATGGTGAGACTACAATATTTTTCGTATTCAATCAGATTATAGATCAGTTCATAATCCCGAAGTATATTTTCATTGATCATGGAAGTCACATCCAGAATGAAATGACGACAAAGTTATCATCTAGATTGGGTTTTAAACATGACCATGTGTCACCTTACTATCCCCAAGAAAATGGGAAAGTAGAGGCCATGCATATATCTCTCAAGACCATTTTACAAAATACTATCATGAATAATAAATCTAACTAGCATGTGATGCTTTACCCTGCACTATGGGCATATTAACCACAGTAAATACTTCCACCGGTTTCTCACCGTTTCAATTAGTTCATAGGGTGGAGTCGATCCTTCTTATTGAATATGAAATCCCTTCTCTTAAGTTGGTAGTCGAGCTCCTACCTAACATGATCGATCTTGAAGAACGCCTTGTACACTTAGAGAAAATTGATGAGTAGTGTCGAGATGCCACTTTGGCCATGGAGGAAAATAAATGACATGTTAAGGTCTCGTACAATAAGTCTATCAGTCCCCGGCTATACTCTGAGGGCGACTTGGTCCTTCTCTATGACCAAGCTAAAAAACCATTGGGGGAAGGAAAGTTTAATCCCATGTGGCACGGTCCTTCCATCGTGAGACGTGTCCTTGAAAAAGGATCCTAGGAGTTAGAAGATTATGAAGGGAATGTGTTGGATGAGCCTAGAAATGGGCTCTATCTTAAACGATATTACACTTGAGCCTTCACGCTCGAGCGTGGCCTTTGTATACTAATGTATGTTAGTGTATATATTTCACTTTTGATTTTTGTTATGTTGTCGACTTTCTTATTTGATTTTTCCCTTGGTTTGTAGATGTCAATGAAACCTTATGTGTTCTTAGGATTTGCAGATGGTGTCAGTCATCATACTCGGAACATGACTTCCGTCACTTGGGTTATCTATTCACCTAAGGACCAACTGGTGTCTTCAGTTGGAATTTTTCTAGAGCCATCAACAAACAATGTGGCTGAGTATAGTGTCATTATAGAGCTATCATGCGACACCATTTCACATGGTGTTTGATCTTTAGAAGTTTTCCTGGACTCCCAGTTAGTTGTATGTCAATTGAACAACAATTACCGGGTCAGAGATCCTACACTACTCCAATGTTTCCTTCGGGTATGACTTTTAGAACGATATTTTTATTTTATTACTTACAATCATGTACTTAGAAGTTTCAATCATGTATCTGATGCATATGCTAATTACATTTTATATTGGAATTTGCCACATAACTAAGTAACGAAAACACACATTCATGCATACATCCATTATAAGATATGCAAGTAAAGACGAAGACCAAAATAGTTTTTTATATTTCAAAAAAAATGGTTTCATAGTATAAAATGGGACTTGTAGCCCTAGAATACATATACGGTCGGTACATCACATAACATGGAATCTATGCCTGAGGTCCTGGTTGTGTGTCATGATAACACACTATGGTGTTTGTGAGATGCTAGAAGAGTGCCACCCACGCACTAGGTACACCCACCACCTGTCGTTGCATTGCCTCTAGAAAATCCTCCACCTGGACAATAAGAACCTTGTGTGTCAGATGAGACAAGTTTCCCTCCACATTCTAGAGAACTCTCTCTCCATCCCCGCCTACCATATCATCTCCTCGACCCTTGAATCAATGTCATGGATATCCCTCTGTTCATCGTGGACCTACATCTGCATAAAATAAATAACCATTAATACATGATATCATACAAAAATATTTGTGTTTTTTATTTGCCTCTACCAAATTGAAAAATACACAAAAAAAATTGAAATATATAAAATCAATTCTCATTGATCTCTCCAATGGTGGATCCCTATGGAAATTGAATATCTCAGTCCCCTCAATAGTCTATCCCCTCATAAGGGTATTCATCGATCACACTGATCTGTCGTCACCACCAGTGGAAGAACTCATCGTTGTAGGGAATTGGCACCCTACCACCTCCTAGTCGTTGCATCACCTCAGTCCACCGTGACATGGATGGATTGCGTAGATCATGTGGAGTAATCTCTACTCTCGTGATCATAGTTGGAACTATCTTGAAGAAAAAACTACACAGTATGGATGCAAACCCAAATTTCCTCATCTTACTGTTTTTGAAATCCGTCAACTGGTTCTTCATGTTGACCAGTAGTGAGGTGAACCAATCATAAATCGTGGGTCTCAAACACTCCACAAAATAGAACATGAGCGGCCTTGATGCCTTATGCAATGAGGCCCATATTGATATATGTATGAGTACTAGGACGATGATTTTCAGACTTAGGCTCTCAATCTCCCTAATAGAGAGTTCGCTCTCCACTTTCTTTGTACCTGCAATGCAGTAGGTGGCGATGTAATCCTCCATAGTCCTCCCACCTCCAGCCCCTCAGGATTTGAGATTCACCACCTCACCTTGACAAGACAATATTGTTATGAAGTATACACCATACACTTCAATCCTCAATTGTTTCCCATCGAGGTTGAGTGCCTCGGTCCCTAGATCCCAATAGTTTATCAGTGTTTGGAGCAACCTCATTTGGGCCATCATCCCTTTTATGGCCCAAAATTTATAGATCCCACATCTTTGCAAATCTTGTTGGGCCCTAACATCTATTTCTACTGTAGCATCAACCTCTTGATGCTCCCTTTCCCTCCATTCAATCACCATCCTACAAAGGAAACACCAAATTTTGAGTTAATTGTGTCTAAAAACTTTCTCACGAAGTTATACGCGGGCTACCCTTATGACAGTCACGTATAGGGAATCATATATGCGGGAAGGATATACATTTCCCACGTACATGAGGTTGTGTATGTGACCCGATGAACTACAACCCGCGTACACCCTAGTTTCTAATTTATAGCCTCTAATACTCAAAAATTGGACACTAAATCTAGAAATTAAACCATTGAAATGAGAGAGGATAGGATAGGCACTTATTTGGTCCAGACAATTTCCAATTTTGTCACTTGTAGCTCCTGAAATCACTGATGGAAGATCATGGGTGAAATGGCCCAAAATGCACTATGTCGGTGAAAAAGATTAAATGATATGGTAAATGTCATGTTTTTTACTATTTGTAAAAAAAAAAATCATCCACTTTCTATAGTTTTTTACCCTTTGTTTCATATTTTTGAAACCAAATGAACTAATTGAGCAGTAGAAGACCTGGTTTGAAGTGGTTTTGTCCAAGTTTTCATGGATTTTTGACACTCTTCAGCCCGTTCATGCCTATTGAAAACATTTACCATCACTGGCATATAAGGTAAGTTTTCACCCCACTTTGCATTTTTACATCATGTTATGACCATGATTCATATGCCCTAGGTACGAACCTATTTGGTAGCGACACAGAACCTTCTTGTTTCTACTAGAAGTGTCGTTATTAAGTGGTAGAGACTTACCAATTGTTGTTACCTAGGTCTCCACCCCTGCCCTTTTTCTCTTTCACCCTATCCATCCATCAATGTTGAGTTTATTGTTGCTTGTTTAGCATGTCCTCCATTTTCATTTTCATGGCCCTTGTCTACCTTTGTGTTTTGCACCATCGATTTGTATTTATTGAATTAGGATCACATGTTCTGGTTTGAAATTGGAATACTTGTCATCATAAGTTATCACTAACAGAGCATACAACAGGTCCACCTTAGTCTTTGTGTGTGCAGGAGATGGTCAGGATCAATAAATCTAGTGGACAACACGGTAAGATTCCACAAAACTGGCAGCCAATCAGAACATGCCATTCGGGCTCAGAACGCATGTAGTGACAGGATCTATCTTCAACAGTCAAGACCCATCCTCCATATCCATATCAACGGTTTTGTGGCGTTCGGGTAAAAATCATGAAGATGTGACTTTTTGTCACGGAGTGAATAACTCCTGCACTAATTCATGTTGGCAGCATCCCCATCCTCCAGATCAACGGTCGTCACATGATTTCAGACCCCCCCTGACCATTCTACCTTTAATGGTGGGGGGGTGTCTGGAAAAGTGGTTTCCCCACGCTCGGGCCCACCTAACGTGGCACATCCTCATGATTTTGTAGCCCCCCTTTCTAGTCCTCTTACCACCTATCCCCCCCCCTCTGGAATCCTTCTGAATTATGTCCTGATATCGCCCCTCTCACCGCGCGTCGTCTGTCCTCCACTCACCTCCACTCACACCCCCATCACCCCCGCATATCTCTCCCACCTCTCACTACATTACACATGTCTTCCATCGCCCGATACCGTCCACTTTTTGGCATCTAACCCCCCTCTCACCACATGCCACCTATCAACCTCCCAACCACATGTCACCTCCACTTGTCTCCACTCCATCTGCGTCCATGCCACACACCTCCACTCATCCCATTCCCCTATTGGATGATCACCTCCACGTGCTCCAATTCACAGCCAGTTATGTCTTCCCCATGTCCACTTGACGGGCAACAGTGCAGTTATTCAAGCAATACAGGTGGTAGTTAGCAGGGCTAACAACGGGTTGCATTTGGTTGTCAACAGTTCAGAGGAGAAGAAGATAACGTGAAGATCTGCGCATACAACTAGTTACCCTCCAAAAGAATCAAACAACTCATAGGCATGCTAGGGCTCGATATAGAACTTTGTTCTGTCACTCCTAGTTTTTCTACCAATTACAGTTCATCCAGCGCATGCATCAGTTCAGTCTCAGAGATAGTAGCATTTTTTAGTTAATCAATCCCATAATCGTTTTATATTAAATTAATAAGTGGTCTTTTGTGTGTGATAAGAACCACTATGTTGATTAAATCTAGTGGGAAGTATACACGATGTACTCCATGCAATGTTTTAGTTAAATTAATAGTTTGTTCTACAAACAATTATCTAGAGTTAGGTCTCAGTCCCATATGGACGAAGAACCTCTGTGACTCTGTTAAATATGTAGCATTTGTATGGTTTTGGTGGGTTGGGAGTTTTTGGAAGGAAAGTAGAAGTAGCAGAGGAATTGGACCTACTCAGTTAATTGTAAAGTTTTCTACCTAGTGAATATATGTTGATGATAGTTGTGTTCTCTTACTCAAATCTTTATATGTTGATTCTTATCTTAAATGTAGATTTTGTGATGTGCGCGATGTACATTTCCTTATTCTGACAGCTATTGTTTTTAGTTTATCTTTTGATGATTATGCAACATGTTATACAACTAATGTTCAGTGAAAGATCCATTATTTTCAACCCGTTGAATGATTTGCATCTAGATATTTGTCTAGGTCTTGAGATATTATCTTAATTCTTAGTTCTCGCACAACAAGTGGTTCATTGCATTGCTTGTTGTTGTTTTCTGTGTGTGTCTTTTCATACCCTCAATTTTCATTTAACACCCATACCATTAGCAAAGGAGAACTTACTTTTACACTGTGTGTCCTGCCCTACTAGAGCACCATGTTGGATCATGTTGTCATTGATGTCAATGGTTTGATTGATTGATGTCAAGTGATTGATTGATGTCAAAGGATTGATGTAATATAATATGTATTTTCCTTGATGAGAATTCATAGATGAAGATGGATCAATGAGTTGTTATTGATATGATGAAGATCGATCAATGAGTTGTGATTGATACATGATGAAGATGGATCATTGTGGTTTCATTGGTATATGATGCATTGATGGAAAAATGTATAGATGACTCATTATTGTCTTATCATGAATGATAAGGTGCACAAATGGATGAACTCCAAAGTGGTCCCCTTATGGTGAAAGCCCTCACGGGAAGACACTTTGCGGATTGAGTTATCCTAGAAGAATGGTTGGAGGACCCTTTCTCTTATTATTTTCTTATCATGATTGATAAGGTGCACAAATGGATGAACTCCAAAGTGATCCCCTTATGGTGAAATCCCTCATGGGAAGAGGCTTTACGGATTGAGTTATCCTAGAAGAATGGTTGGAGGACCCATGTTTGTATGTGGAATAATGAGATGAAGATCAAGGAAATTGTTGGTGAAACTATCCTGGATGCATAGTGCTTGTCATGCCATTTTCGGTGGTATGTGGAATGTCACATAACTCCTCATGGTTTGAGAGTTATGGCCTTCTGAAGATGAAGGACCCCCACATGAAGGCTTGAAGCCCCCAAGGTCAAAGAAGTCAAAGTGACCTAAAAGAATAAATCATTATTTAAATGATAAAGTAAAGTGACAAAGACAAGGTGGATTATTTAAATAATAGAGAGAAGTGACAAAATCAAGAAATGATAAAGTAAGGTGACAAAATCAAGAAGGAATATTTAATTGATAAAGTATTGGAGAACCTTCTATTTATGGAAAGTGGTTAACCCTAAACATAAGGAAAATAGGTTAAGTGACCTAGAAATGGGTTAAGTGACCTAAAAGAAGAAATCATTATTTAAATGATAAAGTAAGGTGACAAAGTCAAGGTGGATTATTTAAATAATAAAGAGAAGTGAAAAAAATCAAGAAATGATAAAGTAAGATGAGAAAATCAAGAAGAAATATCTAAATGATAAAATATTGGAGAAATTTCTATTTATGGAAAGTGGTTAACCCTAAAATAAGGAAAATAGATTAAGTGACCTAGAAATGGATTAAGTGACCTAAAAATGGGTTAAGTGACCTAGAGGATGAAAGTATAAATAAGATAGCAATGGTCTCTTGTAGATCATCTTTTTTGTGGATCAATGGAGAGCTTCTTGTGAGAATATATTTTGGAGTATTGATGGAGAGCTTCTTGTGAGAGCTTCTTGAGCATTTTTGGTGTGGAACACTTGAGCATATTGAAKATCTRTAGGTGACTAAGGTAACCAAGGATATCTAAGCTGAATTTCAGAAGGAAGGTGAAGAAAGAGGGCCGGAATTGAAGGGAGGATAAATTCTTTTGATGATGCTTTCTAAGGTATGTTATTTGCAGGTCATCTCACCATTTTCACTATAAATTTTTTCTATAATGATTCAGACTGTGAAATTGGTCTTCCATTGAGAAAACATACCCAAGTATATGTGGTAAACAATTCATATTGTGGGTCGTTGTATTTTAGGAGTTACACTCCATGGAAAATAGGGTTTGTGGCTAGTCCTGAAACTAGTCAAAAACAGGTGTTTCGGGTAAAAACGTCATAACTTCTTCATAACATATCCAAATTCAGTGAGACCAAATGTGTTGGTTATGGTAAAGGATTTAGTATGTTGTGTAATAGTTTCAAGTAAATTCAATGAATATTTTGTACGGTCCACACTCTACAAGGTTGCTCTCTAGAATAAGCCAGAATTCAACAAGGTATGCCATTTTTTCTATAACGCCTTTTCTGAGAGGTTACAAGTAGTTCCACCTAGAGGAATTGCAAAAAACACACTAAATAACATTGCGTATCAGTTTCATATCTTTATTCATTATAGGTACAAAGTTATTATTATTTCAAGTTGGGGTTGTTGACTAATCCAAAACTAGTCATGGTTGAGACAAGCAGTTGATCAGTTGGCACATACATGAGGTGTATAGTTGATGATGTTGGTACATATTGATGAGTCATTGTTGATGAGAATTTTACACATGATTGGTATATACTTGGTACATGGTTGGATGCACTTGTTTATGGTACAGGTTGATTACAGGTTGGTGCATAGTTGATGCACTTGTTTATGTTGACAGATTGATATCTGTTGAGGATTGTTGCCTCATCTCAATTGGTGCTGAGAATGTAAGATAATTCTTTCATATAAGGCTGATTCTCTTGTAGAGTTGTACTCTATTCAGTTGTTGTTGAAAAACCCTCGGATTGAAGTCCATAATAAAAAGAAAAATTGTACATACATCTTGTTTTCCTTGTGTTCCTTGTGGAGATGATTTGTTGATGATATGTTGTTGATATGTATTCACATCTAACTGATTATAAATGAAAACAATGAGTAATGAGAAAATGTTGAATGCTAACTAAGGAATTTTTGTGTAAGAGGGAAGTTTTGGGAAAAAGATCCCCACACTCATTCACCCCCCCTCCCCCCTCTAAGTTCCATAGGTGTGTTCAACACACCATCCTTGAAAACATGTCCTTAATCTTACCAGCAAAACCTACTTGTAAAAAACCAATCATTACAAACTTGATGTGGCATATATTTTCCCTTTAGCAGTCAAGTGCAGACCTTAGGACCAACACCAAACATGGGTACCCTAATTAGAACACTTTTGTCATTTAGTGCCCATGTACAAATTACTCCATAAGTCTAGGAGTCTCTTATAGTCCCGATATGACATTTCATTCGAACCTCATTAATATTACTCAATATAATTCCGACCACTACCTATGGGACTCCCATCGATTCTTGGTTAAGCTATTTTCCAACTCCTTAAAAAATGAAAATATTGTTGAGTGAACTTTTCTCTTTCACACTCGTTAAATGGATTTGAAAGGACATCTATTTTTGTATAAGTTTAACCCTTTTCCAGACCAAATAGAATACTTACGAAAAATGAATAATTTATTCACCATTGGCTAGAAGAGTTCTCCTGGGTATTATTTTATACTTTTTCGGGCCTAGGGGACTAAATTTACGAAAAAGGACGGTTTTGAGTCAAGTTGTAATTGCATCCCATTACTCTACTTTCATTGTTGAGCCTAATGTCGGCTCCCACTTTCTTTTTATAAGCCTCTTTCCCCAGCAATTCTCAACATTAACCAAGCAGTGCCTTCTACATATCCTTTGCAACTTGACAAACATTTACCCATAGAGGAAACATCCCCCCGAGTGTCCATGTCTTGCATGCACTTCCCTGAATTGAGCATAGGTATGTTCGTTGCCTGGAACTAGTTTCTTACTCGCGACACTTGTTTCCTCTCATCTATCATAACATTTATTTTCCTATGAAAAAACAAAAAAAAGAGGGGCGGGAAAAGAATATTATCTTCTATCAATAGCAGTCGTGTCACCTTTGAATAGAGCACAAATTCTTGAGTCTATTTCATCCAAGGTTTGGGTTTAACATGGCCTTAGGAAGTTGAACTCGTTACTTAGAGTATACTCCTCTGACTAGTTACTCTTCCAGTCCCTATGGATAGTTTGTTGATGCCTCCTGCGTCACAAACTTTTGTTAATGATCAGTATTAAGTCTATTTTTCCTGAGTTGTTCATATGTCTCATGCTCTTGTTCAAAGGAAGTCTAAGCATGTTTCGTCCATTTCTCAGAACTTGACTTTGCATGTCAGCCATCCCCTTATAAGTGAACCTTAGAGTCATATGAAGTTGTTTTCCTACTTTGCACCTTGGGCCTACTTTCATCATTGATAGGTGACCTTGAACCCAACAGATGGCATCTCTCTATTAGTTGTTGACTGGGGGGTTTCCCTTATTTTCAACAGTAAGAAATCTATACACACATTAGGATTCATGCATTGTCTTGGATTCTGTTAGACCCTATTGGTGGCTTCCTCGCCTTTATCGACAATTTTCATTATTGTCTTCTAGTCAAAGGGTCTCTTTCAAGTAATACTTGCATCTAGTGCACACGAGAGACGCACATGGTCATTGGTTCATGAACATCCTATTCGTTTGAGCTCTTCCTAATCATCAAGCTATTTTTTTGCACCTTGCGTTTGATGATGAGAGATGCCTTAATGTTCTCCTTTCAATGGGTCTCCTTCCATTGACTTTAGATCATCTATTCTGGAATCGAGATCTAGATTTATATGAGTACCTAGAGGCTTACAGTCATCAGTCGGAGGTTCTCCCACCATCGATAGTTGGGAATACATTAATGTCTGATGATCGATGCATTCTTCAAGTGTTCGACCTCAACACCCTTATTCACACTTATGGAATGTAATCGATACCTTGACACCTATTTTCATTATTGGTGGGTTGTCTCATGTTTTTTAATGGTATACCTTAATGACCAGTATGAAATGAAGTCTCATTGTGTTAGACTTCAACCCCTTTATCCACATGATGTAAACTTGCACCTTCGACAGATATTGCATAATACCTCCAGTTCATAGTAGTGGATCTCATATATGTTGTTATCTTTCATCGGACCAATACCTATGTGACTTCAGTGATCATGGAAGATCATATTGTACTTCATTGTATACAGATATCTTCAGTTGATTTTGAGGCTGAACTCCATTGTGTATTGTTCGTGACTATGACAACCTATGGAATGTGGCCACATTGTATTGCTTATTCATGGACATGAACAACTATTTGATATATATCCACATGGATCTGCAATGTAATTCAATTTGACAGCTATGTGTACAAAGTCAATATGAATTGTAATATTCTCATGAGTAACTAGTTTTTCCAGATGGGTCCTCATTACTCCATTGTTGGGAATTATAATGTATTTTGGCCATCGCATTTGTTCCTCTGACCTCACACATTAGGGGGCATTTGTTATAACAATTTTTTCCACACTCCATGCATCTTTCTTTGATGGCCTTCCATTTCCCTATGCAGACTCAAGATCCCCCATTTTGTTCACTCCAGAGTTATAAATACAAATTTTTGTTCATATATGTAGGCCATAGTTAGACAACTCACGTATACGCAGGTTTCTCTATTACAGCCCACGTACATCGAGTTTTTTTCTCAAAAATTAAAAAATATGTTTGTTTTCCATGCCATGTCATGAGATCCATGATCCTTGACCTCCCATATATTGGAAGCGCTCTGACCCGACCCTTCAATTTTGTTTGGAGGCTATAAATTGAGCCATATACAATCCTTGAACACACACGTCATTGAGAGCAAAGACAATCTAGAGAAATTTCACTTCATATTGAGTTTGCATCCCTTTTTCCTTGAAAGTATGAACTTCTTGTGTTAAGCCCCCAAGTTCTTCCTATCTTGAGAAGGAGAAACTCAATTTTTCTTACTACTTGGGAATGAAGTGGTGAAGGTCTAGTTGGAGGGGCTTAGTTTCTCAGTTCTAATATGTGTCATTACAGAAGTTTGTCACCTATGTACTTTTGTTGATTACATTAATACAAATACTCTTTTCTCGTCCAATTATATGTCTCAAATATTTACATTACTTTACATGGGAATATTTGTTATACATGTTAATGGATTATGATAGTTTATATTCTAACTTTCTA
>ML804540.1:3753-54720 GCA_009831015.1 Picea engelmannii | reverse complement strand
CGGTTTATTTACTCTTATTGATGTTTTGTTTTTTCGTGTATTTGATTGTTGATAACAAGTAGTGACATGTTGAGCACTTTACATATCTCTTGTTTATACATCTTAAATACAATAGAATCATTACCAGATTACATAAAGACAGAAAATTTATTATCAATATTATTTTATCATGATAATAGTTCCTTTTATGATTAATTCATCTTTTCAAGAAAATTTACTTAGGAATGTACTTTGAAATGAGATCTTTTCAGAGTTATTTTCCCTTTTATATAATTAAAATTAATACAATGGGAATGGAAAATCTTAAGACGAAAGGCTTAGTTTTACCCCATCAAGTGCAATACATCAAAATAACTTTCAATATCACCCCACTTCCTATTGGCCATTGCAAAATTGCAATCATAAATTTATTTATCAAATGGCAATTAAAAAATTATAATACATAGGAAGGTGTGGGAAGGGTATACAAACCCGTCAGGGCTATGGACACTTGTTGGAAGTAGGGCAATGTATGCATGATATCAAAGTAACTTCGTCTGGGTACTGAACAAGCCTACTAGTAGCGAAGCAATGTTGGGTAAATGAAAGATGAACTGAATTGATTACACTCATGGTAAGTAAGCTTTGCTAATTAGTCAAATCAAAAGCCTATTTCCTCAATCTTAAATTAACTAAACCATGTTCCCTCTGAAAAGACCAAGTAAATGAGTATGAGTACAAATGTAATTTTTGTTATCTTTTAAATTATTCATAAGGGAGTTATCATTGATATTGAAATTTATAGATTTTCTAATTTCTTTAATCTAACGTTGTTTCTCACCTTGAGAACAGAGATAACTGGTTCTTCTAGCATGTCACCAATTGTTGTGGCAAACAAAAACCCCCCTAAGTTTCTGCTATGTTCAATTGAAAATTAGGGTCCCTTTTGAGTTTAATTTGAATTTTTACTTCAAGTCTTTGTTTTTGTTTTTTTAATTAGAATGGTTTAAATGGGAATTTTGTACATATTTTATGATTTTGATTTTATTACTGGACATTATTACTACTAATCCTTGAAGTGACTTTAACATTGATTTTGAATTTCATGATTTCTAACATGAAATCCAAACGGGATTTCGATTGATTTCATTGATCACTGGTTCTTGTTTTCTTAGATTTGTTACAATACATTTCATGATATTCCACAAGAGCTACAGAATCAAATTTCGTTGAATAATCAAAGATTTGGCTTGCTATAATTCTAGTTCAAATAGTCATAACTTGGAACTATGATAAATGCATAAATGACTTACATACATTCCAAGCATATCATTTGAATTGTTTGATTATAACATTGATATGATTATTATGCTATAAATTTTGTGTTGTCAATGTTATTATTTTGACATTATGCAAAGGACTTGGTAATCAAACAATTTGATGATTATTCTTAAGATTCATTTCTTTGATTTCATACCACAATCATATCAATCCTATGTTTCTAGTTGCATAAAATACTTAGAGCATGACATATCAAATGAATTATTAGTGTGATGACTTAGCGTATTGAACAATGTATTGTGCAAATTTAAGTCTATTAATGATTTTTACAAGTGGCATGCTCATCCAAATCATGAATATTTTGTGACTTATTATGTTTGTTTACACCTGGATTGTATATTGATGAAGATTGTCCTTCTCTGTCATATTCATTAAGCTATGAGCTATCTATGACAATTGATGAGATAGGTACATGGTATTTCGGTGTTTCATTCACATGTCTACGAGTATAATTTTTTACCTTCATGGTTATCGCATCGTTTTGGTCTATGTGTATGAAACTTGACCTTGTATTGAGTCATATTTGTTTTCATGGCCCCTATGTCTACAATTTAGCCTCTAGGTCCTGAACTTATAGAAGCTTATGAGGAATGTATGCCTATGTTACAGAAGGTTGGATGGATGGAGTTCTTTATGTCCTTCCATGGTCATAATATGAAAATAGCTAGGGCTTTCGCCTAAACATTTAATGGTCAGGTCGTGAGAATAGGAGACATAGAAATTCCATGATCACATAGGCTACGCATTTATCATTGGTAGGAGAATCATGGTCCAAAAGCATTCCATTCAAATCCATTCTCTGGTCAGAATTTTTGGTGTTGGCCAACATAGCTTATAATCTAAAAGGTATGTTTGTCTCTCAGGTAAAAAGAAATGGCACGCACTTCTTTGAATTATTAAGCATTACATTACCCGCTAGGGACGTTTTGGTTTGGTCTTATATTACCACTTCATATTTCTAATAGTATTTTTAGGGTATGAGTTAAATTTGCCACATTGCTTATTTAAAAGTCTGGAAAAAAAATATAGAAAAATTCTACCAGCGTGATTTTGGAAATTCTGAAAGAAGCTTGTTTCAGCATAGTCTTATTAGGATTTTGGTCAAATTGGGGTTCCTGAGAAAACTTCATCTAGAGAAATCAATTCTTTGAAACTCCAGTTTCAGTTGGTCAATCTCAGGATTCCGATTCAGGGTTTGAATATACTAGTTCAATTGGGGTCGGTAACACCAATTATCCTCACATTTTATCTCTTGAAGAAACTCTGTCACGAATCACCCAAAGCATGAGTATGAAATCGAGTTTAAATATTGATCCTGTGACATAAAAAAAAAATTGTAAACTTTCTTTTGAGTTTTTTGATCGGACATTTGTTATACAATCTACATATGTTGGGTTGCTATGGGTTGACCCAAGTTCTGACTATAATATTACCAATAAACCCTTCTACCATCGACCCTTCTAGATACTAGAAGGAAACACTATGCACAAAGTGCACTGTGCAGTCTCACCTGAGATGGATTATATGGGTGGTTAGAGGACTCAGATGTCTACAACCTTGGGATGGGATGTGTATTTCTCTCTCAGGGGAAATGGATCTACTCAATCTCAGTCTTTGAACTCCCATTAGATCCTAGTTCAGACCATTACCACTAATAATCCAATATAACTTCCAATATTCATTATAATAGCATGCATTCAGTTATAGAGATTCATCTACTGTAACCCAATATTCTGATCTAAACACTAGCCATAACATTCATTTATTTATGCTATTTTGCATATTCTGTTAGCTTATCCTTACTGCACAGTATTCATTCCTTTATCATATAACATATTCATCATAACAACTTACTAAAGTAAATGCAAACATAACACACTGCATATAGTCACATACAACATAGATATATCGTGGTTCACCCCCCCCTAGGGATATGTCCACAAAGATTTGTCGATTGGGCTCTTTATTCATATTCTCTGCAAATCCAGTGTTGCACATTGTACAATTATTTTGTCATTACATTCGATATCCAAAGATCGCCAAATTCTCTCAACAATATTCTCAACAATAACACCTACTAAAAAGAATGACCAACCCCCTCATGGTCCTAATACATTCTACTTATACAAAATTGGGACAAAGCCCTTAAAAAAACACTAACCCTAACAAGATTAGGCTTTTCCACTTTCCAGTTGACTCGTCATGGCTGGTTCTCGATCCAATTGTTGCTCCAAGTCAGCGCTTGTCCACTTTTCAACTTCTTTGCAATAGTTTTCCACTTTGTAACTGCTTTTCCCTGTGCTACTTTTTCCTCTTTTTCCGGCGTTGTTTTTCCTCTATTTTCGGTGTGCTCCCCTATTTTCCAGCACTACTCTGATTCCTTCAAAACTTCTTCGATTTTTCCAAAATTTTCTTATGCCAACAACATCCCAAAAGCCTGAATTCATAAAACCTTTTGTTCATGACTTGTAAGAGAATTCTGAGAAGGCAAATGGCTCCAAGAATAAACTTGCCAAACATAGAATTTATATGGCCAGGAACAGATTTAATTTTTTCTCAATCAAAAATATCGATGTCCAAGAATACATCTTTGCTTATTTTTATATTTCTTGTGTATATATTTGATTTATGAGAAGAGCACGAATCTCATTTTCTTTTCATTTAGTTTTATCTTTCTATTTGTATTAATAACAAAATCCTTTAATTTAGAGTTACTAGATTATGTAGTCATTCTTAGAATATGTAATATATTAATTTGTTTTGATTTTGTTTACAGGTGTTAAAATGTTTTCTTCAAGGACAATTATGGTGTGATCGCATAGTTAAATATGTCCAAGCAAGACAAAGCACCAGTTTTAATGATCAGATCTTATGAATAGTTTGAACAACCTCTTGTTTTAGTGAGGATTTGAGATAGGATATAATCGAATTTTGAGGAACCATCATCTTATTTTTAGATTGTAATTATCAATACTTTGTTTTAGTATAAAGAGGGTATGAAATGACAATAAAAAGGGGGAGAAAGGGGGGCGAAAATGGAGAAAACAATCTCTGCAAAAAATAAATATCTGTGTACTGTTGCAAGGAGTATTCGTCTTGTACAAGATTGACTATTTGTTGAACCAACATAGAGAAACCTCTTTATTCTTGTAACTATTTGGAGCATTGTTTCCATTTTTGGAAACTTAATAAAGAGATTATTTAATACTTGTTTATTCATTGTCTTAATAGGTATGAATTATTTTTTCAAACACTATTGTTAGAAATAGAATAATTTATACTTGTTTTAAATCATTGTTAATCTATCTTGTAGGATTGGACAGAGATGGATTTAGGGTTGGATATTGCATTTGAGTAGGTTTTATTGCATTAAGTTGCATAGTTATCTATCAGCTCAACGTTATATTCATTTTGGTATTGTTCTTTTGATTCTGTTTGTATTGTTCCTGTATATTCTTATCTATGCAACTTCCAATCCAATTTAAAGAAACTACATAGTATAAGTATTTTTGTCAAAAGTACATTATCTACATGGACTCCTAAAAGCGATCATGAGTGATGAAGATCCCAAGTTCACATCCAAATTATAGTAGGAACTCTTCAGGCTATAAGGACAGTGGGAAATATTTAGGCTATAGGGAACCACATTGTTTGTGAGTTATTCTTAGAACCCTTAGATATACAACATAATGGAAGTGATCATCACTAAAACCTTAAAAGATACTTTCATTTATTTGTGTTAGATAAACAATAACAACAACTTACGTGGTTTCCACTAGTAGAATAATGGGATAATCCCATATGCCATACATTGACCAAGATGACTCCCTTTAATGCCCTTTATGGATATCCACCACCTGGTACTAGGAATTGTTTAGTTTTTTCCCAAAGGTATTGTAATGGAAGATCACCCACAACACACTTAAGAAATACTCATGTAGTAAAATAGGATGAAGCAATGAGTTGACCAATGATGTAGTAAAATGAATTTCACAAGGTGATTGGGTTTAACTTTGACTTCAACCTTACAAATGATCATCACTCAAACAAAAGAGAAAATAAAAGTTGAGTCCTAAATTTTATAGGTACTATAAGATCCTTCACACAATTAGTGAAGTTGTTTACACCTCAAGGATACCTGCCATTTTATGTCTCCATAATGACTTACATATTTTAAGTCTCGAGAAGGTGATTGGTTAGAAGGTAAATTGACCCTAGAACCACAAGTAATTATTGATAATGAAGCCCAACACCTATGTAATAAATCTATTTCCAAGTATATAAACATGTAGAAGAACCCACATGTTGAGGATGGGACTTTGGAATATTAACACTTCATGCAATAACATCTCAAGATGAAGCTTGAAGGATGATTTTTTTGAAGGGATAGGGGTGGGATGAGCATATTGTGTTCCCAACCATTATACATATTCCCCATATTAGTTATTATCTTCTTCTAATAACACATGTGAATGGGACACATGGTGTTGGTTACTATTTCTCTTCCTACTCTTAGTATAACCCAGGTTCAGATATGATCAGGGTTCCAACAAAACCCCTTTAAAACTATCATCCCTCCTGGTAAACTAGAAGGAAACACAGTACAAAGAGTGTACTGCACAGTCTCACCCGAGATAGTTCTATGGGTGACTGCAATACTCACATGCTTGCAGTCTAGGAATGAGTGGGGATCTGGGATTATAATTGATCTTCTTTGGGCCTTAATCTGATTCTTCCCTCTATTATTCCTAAGATTCATTCATCTGTTAATCCTTTGCATGCATTCTAATAGATCTAATTGAACCATTCATTCATCCATTCATAATATAACTACTAACATAAGGTAAATAGGCAATAAACAACACACCTAACACAGATTTTATCGTGGTTCACCCCCTCCTGGGCTACGCCCACAAAGATCTGGCTTCTTCGGCTCTTTTATTAGGTTTGCTGCAAAATATAGTGTTGCGCTCACTACATTTCCATTCATACAATCATGAAAAAGGTTCCACAACCTCTGTGAGACGGACTAGATCACACCATGCTCCTCAGCCTGTGATCTAACCCTCAATATCTAGCTATTTGACTCTTCTACAGTTCAACAACTTACAAAATATATCAGAAATACAATAGTCGCATTGAACTAGTAACTAAACTGAACATCACTGAGAGAGACCTGACCTAGACCTCCTAGGTTCTTATTTATACTATTTTACACACTCATTAGCTGTTAAAATCTCTTACCAAAACCCTAACCCTAACATGGTTATGTTTTTCTACTTGCACGCCTTGAATATTTTCCTCCTTTGCATGTGGCTTTCCCTTGCACATGTTGCTTTTCCTTCCAACTTTTCTTTTCCCAAAATTAGGCTTTACCTTCCCAAAATAGGCCTTTCCTCAAAATCGGCTTGTGCCCAACATGCCCCCAACACTAACATGTGGCTCGTCCCAATCCACCTAGGCAATGCACACTCCCTTAACAGTCTCTTCCGGGCTATGGAACTTGTCTGTGAGTTCTCTTGCCTTGACTTGTGCGGCTTTTCGTATGAGTTCCTCCACTGATTGCGCTATGATCTCATCTTGAATCATTGTTGCACACTTTGTCTGTGCTTGTGCCATGTTTTTCGTTTCCTCCTCCAACTGTGCGATCATCTGTGTTGCTTTCTCTTGAAGGGGTTCCACTTGCACTTGTCTTTCTTGCTTCTACATCTGCACTGCTTTTAACTATGATTGCAGCTTCTTCATATCTTGAGTACCCTTCAGGCACTATGTGATGCTCATTGTTTTCTGCCTCTGTTTGAGGTCTTATATGGTTTCATTGACCCTTTCTTCTTCTTGTTCCCAATGTTGGACCTGCTTGTCCTCCTCTAACATTGTCCAGATTTGCACGGCTCTGTTGAATAATTCTTCTGTTGTGCTTGTTTGTTTCTCCATCTCACCCATTTGGAGTGCAAATTCTTGTTTCCTTTATTCCCTAACCTCCAGAGGAGTCGTGGGGTTGAGCCTTTCCTTTAGTTCCTTGATCTCTTGCCTGTACTGATCAATTGTTTGTGCGATGAGGTTGATCGTCTCCTCTACACTTCTCTATGTTGCTTGTGCTCTGTTGGGGATGCGGTTGTATGTTGTTGCCCATGCCTACTCCAGTTTGTTTGCACGTTCTTTCTCTTCCTCCTTATCTGCGGTCAAGTGGTCGCAAATTATTTGGAGCATCTCTACGACACGACCTCTTCCCACCTCTAAATTTGTGGCATCCATGCGGTCCCTAGATTGTACTTTTTGCATGACACTGGCCTGTATCCTGTATAAGGCTTTGGTGGGTATGTGTTCCATGACCATCTCGACTTGTTCCACCTCCTCCATGGGTTTCTCTACCATCTCTTGATCGAACCTAATCATTTGACGCGTTATCGTCAATATTTCCCTATCCTTGACAACAAATTGTACAGTCTCTTCGCCTTCTTTCTGCACAGGTGGCCTATGTGTCTTATGTTGTTGTTGCGCGGTGACCTGTGATTCTACCCGACTCCATAGTTGGTGTGTTTTCATGAACCTCTAGGAGCTTGGCCATAATTTTTTTCTATTGCGCCTCTGCAACTCTCACCACTTCTTCACTTCTATCTTGGACCTTGTCCATGACAAGATCTGCATCATCCCATGTCAGGGTGATGTCTAGGTCCTCCGTCTCATACTTTCTCTTCTTACGTGCATCTTTTCCTTACGTGGAATTCCTTGTTGTCTTTGAGGGATGTGCCCCACTTGTTGTTCCTTGGCCTCTTTCTTTTGTGGCCTATGTCGTCTCATTTTTCCTAGTCTGTGGCTGACTTCCTGTCCTTGTGGTTGTGAGTGTTCTCCTCGACCATTTTAGTACTGTGTTTCTCCCACTTGGTTGGGTTTGCATTGTGGCTATCCTAGTATTGTCATCCGGACTACCTATTTGGGCTGAAAATCCTGCTTCAATCTTATCTTTGGGCTTGGAGGACTGCGTCGTACCTGTCATCATGGTTGGTTTCCCTACTGTTGATTGCCACTGTTCATGCGTCTAGTCTTTGATGATCCATTCCACTTCCTCTCTCGTGACACAACACTTCATTTTCAGCCATGCCTTTTTGGGATCCCTTGCGGCTTGGATCCATACATGATGTCGGGATGCCATGAATTTGGTTATCCCCTCTGTCTCCTGAACTACCTCCATAGGCATGTGCCACACATTCGCTATGTGTTGTTGGATTTATTCTAGCAGCATGGAAAACACAATGTTATTTTCCTATTGCATCTTGTTTTCCTTTGCTTTCTAGAGGGACTCATACCTGGACGCATAACATTTTCCCATCCTGTCCAAAATTGATGAGAACTTGAGCTCTTGTCACCCTACCAAGGCTATCAATATTATCAACCATGAGTAATGGAACACATTTCCATTGTCTTACGCATCGCGACAGTCAATTAATATCTGGTTCAGTAGGTAGGGCGCCCAACTGAACATAACTCCCTTCGCGCATTACACTACCACTGCAATCATGCCTGTTGGTACTTCCTCTCTACGACATTTCCTCAACAGTTTACACTCCATCAGTTTGTTGGCAAACCTTGTCACGTTGTCATTAATATCTTTGATGACAATGCCTATGTTTCCTCGAGTAGTACCGAACTGTTCTTTAATGCGTTCTGCCAATTCTTTCTCGCGTGCCTTGTTCTCTAAGCATTCTTCGGGTTGTGTGTCGACTGTGGGAAGTCCTGTGATATTGGAAATCAATGCCACGTTGATCTACACTGGTATATCCATCCATATGATGCCTCCGTGGAAACGGGAAACCAAGTGTTTAACACAAATTCTGACATTATTACCATGCCCAAAGTGCGGTATGTCCAACAGATTCATGATTCTTGAGTTGTAGAGCCTCGTGATCCACTACATGGGCTCCAGCATGGGTCAGTCTAGGGGTCCAATTTTCCCCATGTTTATCAAGTAGTTCTCCTTAGCCAACTTTGGAAACTTGGCCGCATTGCATACGTCATGGTAAGAGTACCTCATCTTAGGTACCTTTCCCATCATGTCATCGATAATGATGACTACGTTTGGGAGAAAACTGAGTGTAATCTCCATGGAGTCTGGCATTTTCCGTTTTTGCCCCGCAGCAGATGTGCCTTCCTCTGTTGCATTTGTGCCCTCTTCTTCTCCTGTAGAATCTGTCCAGTTGGTGATGTCCTCCACCAACACCTCTTCATGTACCTAGGATTGTCGTGGTCCCATCGTTTCATCAGATTTTGCAGGCATATCGGGGTTAGGGTTCGAAGCACCGTTCTGGGATCCAAAGCTCCGCACTATTTCTCCTTGTTGTGTTGTAGGAATATTTTCCTCGACCTGCATCAAGCTAATAGATTTCTGCTCCGAGGTGGTATAATCCTCCAACTCGACCACATTCTTCGGTTGTTGCATTATCTCCTTGCACCTTTGGCCCTACCAAGTAACCCAGACAAATGGTCCTGTTGTGCCAAACTTGGGTGGAGTCAACCTCTCTAAATCTCACAACCTATCTTTCTCTTTTGTAAATTGGTAACTAGGGCACGGATTCTTTTTCTCGCTCTGAGCTCCAAATTTTCTCAGTGTTGAATAATTGTACACTTTCTGCCTTTTATAGACCCGGTCGTGTTAAGTTTTCACTTTTTGCGTGCATTTGCATCGAATTCAATTTTTATTGCGCATTGTCTTCTGATGTTTGTTGTGGTGATTACTGCGCGTGACTTTTTCCAATGTTTTTGTATTTTCTTTCTTTTGTATTTTTGTATTTCTTTTTCCTTCTTTTTCTCCTTTTTATTTCTTTTTGTCATTTTTTTGTCCTAGCTTCTACTATAGTACACTATGTACATGGTGGCTTACCGCGTTGTACTTTTAAGTGTTAGGAGGTTGATTGTCCCTATACAATTTCAGTCGACTCCCATTGATCATTCCTTTAGTTATGTTCCTACCATATCCTTTAGCTGTATAGATCCCCCATCTATGCCAGTCTTTACTTCATAGTGCCCGATCCAATGCATTCTAAATTTGCCAGGATGTTGAAAAAATTTACGATCATATAGAAGGACTAGTTATCCTTCCTTGAAAATATTCCTCTTTATATGTCTTTCATGCCAGACTTTGTCTCTTGCTTTCTATACTTCTTAGTGAAATCCTGCCAAAATCCTATCCTCTTCCATCTCCATTAGTTGATTTAACCTTTCTGTCATGTTGGTAATTGCTACTACGTACATACTGGGTACCAGAAGTTCTAATGGCACCAGTGCTTCCTTCCCATACACCAATCTGAATGGTGTATGTCTTGTCAAATTCTTACATGTAGTCATGTATTCCCATAGTACTACTGGTATTTTCCATTCCAAATCATCCCTGTTGACATTACAGATCTTTGTCAGAGCATTCTCCAAGATCTTATTGAAATCTTCTATTGTTCCATTCGTCTGGGGATGGTATGGTGTACTCTTCTGGTGATAGACTTCAAACACCTCAGTCATAGCCCTGATAGTACTGTAGATAAAGTGAGTACCTTGGTCATTGGTCAAAATTCTTGGACATCCAAATCTGGTGATCACTTGCTCAAACAAGAAGTGTATTGTTGTTTCTGCGCTGTAGTCTTTGATTGGTGTTGCTTCTGCCCATCTCGTTAAGTAGTATGTCGTAGTAATGATATGTATAGCTCTTGACCTTCTCGATGGTGGATTGATTGATCCAAAAAATTCTATTGCCCATTTATCGAATACCTACAAAGTTACTTGTGGTCTTAGGGGCATCTCATCCCTTTTGTTGGGTTTGCCAACCCTCTGACAGACATCACATGTTTGGAAAATCTCCTTTCCATCTCTATGAATTGTTGGCCACCATAATCCTGCGTGCAATACCTTTTGTGCAGTATATTTTCTTTCATAATGTCCTCTAGTTATTCCCTCATGAGATTATGCCAAAATTCTAGTCTTTTCACGTTCTAGTACATACCTTCTCAAAATGTTGTTTGTGCCCATCTTATATAAGTGTCCTGCAAAATTGTTTCCCGTACTCAAGTATTCAATATTATCAGCAAAATAATCATCAGTTATTTGTACTGGAAACAATTGCGCATCAGGGAAGTTGTCTTCCAAATTGGTAGGTTTTTCTCCATTAGTTACCCTTGACAGGTGATCAGGTTCTGCATTCAGCTTCACTGGTTTGACTATCACTTCAAAATCAAATTCTTGGAATAATAATAGCCATCTACAGATCCTCCCCCCCAACATTGGCTTGTTGACTAAATATTTTAGGGGAGAATAATCTATGAACATCTTAAAATGTTTACCTAGTAAATAGTGCTTGAAATTTTGAAGTGTATATACCATGACTAAGCCTTATCTTTTTGTGGTGTTGTAATTCTGCTCTGATTCTGACAATTTTCTTCTTGCAAAGGCTATAGGATGATCTAAGTCCCCTGCTGCTAGTTGCACCAGAATTTCTCCAAGTGTTATGGTTGATGCATCTACATGCACATGAAATGTCTTTTCCCAATCTGGGAATACTAGGATAGGTGTTGTGACCATTTTTTATTTTAAGGTGTCCAACCCTTGTTGAAAGTCCTCATTCCACTGAAATATGATATCCTTCTTTAACATTTTTTCCATTGGTGCAGTAATCTGCGCATACCCTTTTATAAATTTCTTGTAATAACCTGTATGTCCTAATGTTTCTCTCAACTGACACATGGATTTTGGTAGTGGTAAATTAACAATGACTGCAATCTTAATAGGATCCACTAGTAAACCTTGTTTACACACTATATGACCCAATAGTATCCCAAAAGGTGTCCCAAAGATGCATTTTTTTATGTTTAATGATATCTGACACTGCCTACATATTTCCAACATTAGCCTTAGTACTTCTACATGATCTTTTAGTGGACTATACATAGTCCAGTCATCCAAATATACTTCTAAAAATTGATGTATGAATTCCTTTAAAACAATTATTACTACTCTTGAAAATATGGATGGTGCATTCTTTATCCCAAATGGCATAACTGTGTACTAGTAGGATCCCCATTCTGTAGAAAAAGTAGTCGTATATATGTCTGTTGGAGCTATCTTGATCTAATGGTAACATGAGAATCCATCTGTAAATGAATATGCTTCTTGGCCTCCCACATTCTCTAAGACCTCATCTATGAAAGGGGTAGTAAAAGGGTCATGTAAGCAAGCACCATTCAATTTTCTTAAATATACATAGATCCTTATCCCTCCTTGTTTATTTTCTTGTACTACCATAGGACATATCCATTTAGATTCCTCTATTGGTTCTATGATACCAGCTTCCAACATTCTGTCAATTTTTGCCTTCACTTTCTGCTTATATACTGGATTCATTCTGTAAGGTCTCTGTTTGACAAGTCTTGCCTCAGGTTTTAGAGGTATTTTCATCTCTCCTAGCTCTCCTGCTATGCCTTTCATCTCTGTAAAGGTCATTGGAACAGGTCATTATATTCTCACAGTAAATTTGTTATTCTTTCTACTGTTTGTTCATCCCAATAGTCTCCAATACTTTCCAATTTAAGATTATCAGTTGTCCCAATGTTGAATTTATTCACTCTGATTGGTGAAAAAAATACTTCTGACTCAAAAGATGGACCTTCCACCTCTTTTTCTCCTTCAATTTCTATAATATGAATGTTGTGCAAGTCATCTTCATCTGGTGCTTCTTCTTCAACATGGTAGCATGAAAATAGTTCCTTGATTGTCTGTTTGTTTTATTGTTGGTCTTTTGTCATGAGTTCAACCTCTGTTTCTTCAATAAATATCACACCTCTTATATGCTTCAATGTTGAGTCAATGTTGGGGTTATCATGTTCGGATGAGAAGGTTACTGTAAAATTATGTTGTAATGTTGTCCATTCTGCAGTACCTATGTGCATCTCTTAGTCTACATACCAGTTCTCTGGAATTCCTTCCAATGTATGGATGAAGTGTTGATTCCATTCCTCTAGTGGTGTCATCCTCCATTTTGTCATATACTTATCCAAGTGTTATGTTGGTGTTCCTTGCCCATCATACCTCTGAATTTTATTGCTCCATTGTTGTACACCAAATCTGATGCGCAATAATTGTTTACATTGGTACTAGTCCTGAATTATTTCTTTGTGCGCACCCCACCATCTTGTAGGTGTAGACTTGAGTGAAATATCTATGGATAGGAGCCTCTGATATTCTACCACTTCATCCTCATATTTTATCAAAAATTCCTCTAGATCGTTTACCCCATGAAAATTGGGAGGTTCCCTTATCTTTGTACCAACCCATCTTATTGTGCGGTCTATTCTTGTGCACCTTCTTGTAGAAACTTCATGTAGTCTATGTTGCCAATTCTCCAACCCTGTATTTGAGTCAGAAGCACATGATGTGATGTTTCTCCAGCTGAGTACCCCATCTGCATTTGGATTAACATAATATTATTCACATGTGGTGGTTCTGTATAATTTGTTTATTTCCTCCAGATCTAAGCAAGTGGGTTCTACAAACCTTTCTCCTTCTGATGGATCTAATGGTGCAATGACTCTATATTCTCCTGATTCAAGTGTCATTTTTCTTGTTTTCAAATTGATTATGGCCTGGTTATCAAATGCCCAATCCAGTCCAAGCAATGTTGGATAAGGTGTTGTGCCATCTACTATCTTTATTACTTCAAAATCTGCCTTAGTGCACACTCCATCCAAATCTACCATCACACCTTTGAGCCTTCCAATTAGTAGAACTCTGTGTTGATTTGCTAATTTTAACTGAATAGGTGAATAGCCTAGTGTAGGTTCTCCCATACACTGCCATGTCTTCTTAGGTAAAACATTTACTTCAAAGCCTATGTCTAGTATAATATCCCCCATATTGAAATATCCAATATTAGCATTCAGTCTGAATTCCCTACTTGTCCTCCTTCTTGTATGGAGGTGATTGACTGTTTTCTACTCTAATTTCCCTTCTACCTCTGTGTGGCATCTTTCTAGCAGATTGTGTAAGATTATAACAGATGATGGATCCTTAAATAACTAAACGCATAATTACAGAAAAGTTATTATGTTATGTACTTGCTCTACAGGTTGTGCTTCACTGGTGTGGTCCATTGAAGAAGGAATCTCGTATATATGGGAGTTTTGATTCTGCTTCACAGTTGATGTAGATGCAGTGTTCAGCTTGAGAAACTCCTATCTGAACTCATTGAATGTTTCCTTTTCTTTTCGCACATCAAACTGCTTCTGTGGTTTAGTACTCTTCTTCACCCATTGGTGTTTCATTAGGTCTTGTCTTACTATGTCAACTCCTATCTTATTTCCTCCGCGTGTGACTATGTTGATGTTTCTTCCATCATCCTTGGATTCTATAGAAATCCGCTACACAGTCTGATTGTTCTAATTCCTCTTATATTGGATCTTTCCCAACAATTTCGGACAATCTTCTGTTTCATGGTCTATTGCACGATAGTACATACATGTCGATGGTGGAAGTGGACATTCCCTTGCATAATGTCCTGGCTGTTGGAAATTGTGGCACACTATTGTACCTCTACCTCTTCCAAATCCTTCTCTACCTCATCCTCCACCTTTGTATCCAGCTTTATCAACCCGTGGTGCGTTGTACTAAGGTACCTGATTATACTACGTGGGGTTATATTGTGGGTGTGAAGTGTTGTATTCCGGTTGTGCAATGTTATATTGTTGTTGCGCATTGTTATATGGAGGTTGTACCTGGTTAAACTGAGGTTCATTTTTCCCTATCATCATTTATGCTTGCACCCTCTTAGTATATGAAGTTCTTTCTCTCATCATTTCCATTGTCCTACAATATTTATCATCATGACCCACTGACTTGCAAAAATTGCAATATAAACTCTTGGGTATTGTCAGATACTTTTGCATCATTGGAAAATGATATGGATCATGCCCGTGTGTCTTATAGATCTCACACCATGGTCCTCCTATTGGCAAAGGGTTTGGTACTCCTGTTTCCATGTACTATGCGGAAGTTGTACATTTATTCTTATGGTTCCCTTCTATCCTACATGTGGTACACCCAACATCTTCTATTTTCTCTTTGCCCTTATTCTGGTTAAGCTGAAATGTTAGATTCTTCAGGTCCTCGTTCATCTCCTCTATTGTTGGATTTGTCTTCTGATACTGGTTCTCTTCCAATTGTAAGGCTTCCTGTAGAGCCTCTACTTGAGTTTGGAACTTTTGTTGTCTCAATGGGTATTTCAAATGTGGAAACAATAAATTCACAAAGAGATGTCTATGTTGCATGTCAATCATGACATACTTCAACTTGCCTTTAAGATGCTTAAACCTCTGATCAATCTCCCAAAAAAACTCACCTGGTTTCTGCCTAATTTCAATCATCTCATTTATATATGGATCTTCTGAGATAGGCTTCTAAAATTCATTTATCAGTAGTTTATTCACATCTGCAATAGTCCTCGTTACTCCTGGTGGACTATTTACAACTAAGCTCATGTACCAATCCAATGTGTGGTCTCTTAGAATGATAGCTAACTACGCAAGTTTTGTATCCTCATTTGTGATCTACTTTTCTTCCCAAATCTTCTCACAGATGAATAAATTATTTTTAGGGTCCTCAGATGCCTCTCCCCGAAATTATGGTAACCTGATCATGGGATCATGTCCTACCATCTTGAACTGTGACGAACTACTACCTTTGTGTGGTGTAGATATTTGACTGCTACTTCCTAAAATGGCTCCTCCAGTTGTTTCTCCTTGTTTAGATGTGTTTCATGTTGTCTTTTTTCCACTAAAATCCGGTTGTCTAAATGGTGGTGTTCTTTCTAGTGTATTAGTCACACATGGGGTTATGGGTTTCACATTGTCATTGACATGGATGGGAGTTTTGCCTTTTCTTCCTGCCCTTGGACCGCATGTATTCCTTTCACATTTTTCACGTTGGATTTTCTCAATCTGCTCCACAGCACAAAGATCCTCTACCTCTTCCTCATCACTTTCCAAGCCCTCTCCATCATCTAGGGCTCTCCTCTTATTGTTCATCTTATATTGGTAGGGTTCTCCACTGTGCATATTTCTGGTTGTTGCCATTATCTATTTTATCTTATATTCCTCCATCATGATAGGGTCCACGTCCTCCTTCTTATTTCCCTTATCCATCTCTTCCTCCATTTCTCCACCTCTTGTCAGTGCTTCTCCCCTTCCCCCATGCACGTAGGGAAGTTTAGTTGTTTGATTCCATAGCCATCACATCGTTGTTATACAATAAAATCTTGATTGAAGTGTACAACGATATGATTTACCTACCTCTAGGTCCTTTTAGAAAATCCTACTATGTTGCGTTGTAAGACTTTGTGGTATCTACTGCAAATTATGTGATAAACCCTGCAACAATATTGTCTAGCTAGAAATTTACTACGCACGTAAATTTGTTTTTGACTTGCTATAACTACACGCGTAAATTTGTTGTTGACTTTTTGTAACTTCACGATCTTCACAGGATTCCACTCCATCTATCTGATCTGATTTGTTGGGTGGTTTTCTTTTAACCTTAATAGCCACTCTTGCAACAAATGTGTAAAATCACATAAAAATACCTCATGTAAGTCGCTAAACATGTATTTATCCAGGTATGTGTGCAGTGTTATATTAGGGTTTTTGTTATCCTTCTATGTAAACTCAAGCTCCTTTGTTTTCAACCATAATTTGATCTCCACCTTCGTTGTATTCCATGGTCTGAACATTCCTTTTTATACCTATATTCTCTGAAAATATTTCATGGATCCCATCCACTCAATCTCATGTAGTTCTAGACAGCAAAGGAACCATTTGTTGGTTACTATTTCTCTTCCTACTCTTAGTCTTACCCAGGTTCATATCTTATCAGGGTTCCAACAAAACCCATTTAAAACTATCAACCCTCTTGGTAAACCAGAAGGCAACACAATACATAGAGTGTACTACACAGTCTCACCCAAGATAGTTCTATGGGTGACTGCAATGCTCATGTGCTTGCAATCTAGGAATGAGTGGGGATATAGGATTATAAATGATCTTCTCCAGGCCTTAATCTGATTCTTCCCTCTATTATTCCTAAGATTCATTCATTTGTTAATCCTATGCATGTATTCTAATAGATCTAACTGAACCATTCATTCATCCATTCATAATCTAACTACTAACAGAAGGTAAATAGGCAATAAACAACACACCTAAGACAGGTTTTACCATGGTTCACCCCCTTATGGGATACACCCACAAAGATCTATCTTCTTTGGATATTTTATTAGGTTTGCTGCAAAATATGGCGTTGCACACACTACATTTCCGTTCATACAATCATGAAAAAGGTTCCACAACCTCTGTGAGGCGGACTATATCATACTAGTCTCCTCGACATATGATCTAACTCTAAAGATCTAGMTATTTGACTCTTCTATAGCTCAAAAAACTACAAAATATATCAGAAATACAATAGTCGCATTGAACTAGTAACTACATTGAACGTCACTGAGACAACCCCGACCTAGAGCTCCTAGGTTCTTATTTATACTAATTTACATGCTCATTAGTCATTACAATCTCTTACCAAAACTCTAACCCTAACATGGTTAGGTTTTTCTACGTGCACGCCTTGCATGCTTTCATCCTTTGCATGTGGCTTTCCCTCGCACATGATTCTTTTCCTTCCATTTGTTCTTTTCCCAAAATTAGGCTTTACCTTCCCAAAATAGGCCTTTCCTCAAAACAAGTTTGCACCCAACACATGGTATACCTCTCACCCACTTTCCTTCATTTAGGTTCACTTTCTAATTAAGAACTCCCATTCTTATGTTCAACACTCTTATTAGTAAGAATCTCTACTCCTCCACATGTCTATCACAAGGTATGTATGTTACAACAACTACTTGCTATCTTCATATATATAAACATCATTGTATATCATTGGAGGCATGTTTAACATAGTTGTCTTGTATCAGAAGGTTTCTCCTTCAAAATGGTGAAGCAAAACAATTTAAGTGTGATCTCATTCCCTATTTGTTATGAATATATTGTTTGTAATGGTATAATTCCATCCTTCCCCTTTACTTATTCATAAATTCTAAACAATCTTGTTTGGGCATCTCCTAGTCTCTTGAAATAAACTTTGCTTCAAATTCATTTGGGCCCTAGTATCAATGAATTTACAAAGAGAAAAATGACTTTTTTAAAACTTTCTACACCCAGGAAGCAACATTATCTCTCAAATCCCTATGAAATTACTAGTTGGAAATGCCATACTTGAGATTTTGTAGGAAAGAAAAACAAATGTTTGAGATAAACAAAAATGAAGAACAAGTTTCATATATAAACATACATTCTCTCCTTTAAATAGTTGATCCTTGTAAAATAAAATGACCTTATGATAATAAATTTTGATTACAAGAAATAAGTGGCATGTTGTTCACCAATGTTAGGTTTGCTTCATTAACATGGTATCAATTCAAAAAGAGATGCCACTACACCTATGGATGTTGTTTGGCATAAGGATTATCATAAATTGGGGATTATGTGATGTTTAGACTAGTCCTCACAATATTTTATAGTTGTAGCAACAATATCAAGATGCAATTAGATACATGTATCTGACTGTTTTTACAATTCACACATACTACACAAAGGAGGGAGGGAGACATTGAGAAAAAAACATAATCACCCACAACCAATCAATCATTATTTTCATATGGAGGGCCACTACCTCTATGCGTACCCCAACAACATAATGCTCATGGAACTAGTAACTTTGGGTCATTTTCCAACGACCCTTTCCACGGAATTCCAGCATGATGTTGTCAGGATTGTTAACGTTGAGTAAATTGTTGGGATGAAGAAACAATCTACAAAGGTAACCTACAAACCAAATTTAAGACTGGAAAATATCCTTTCCAATCTAGAGAGGGCTCTCTCTGATACTTGATCTCTGCTAGACAAGTTGCTTTAAATTGGTGGCTAGATTTAGAATTTTGAGATAGTTTTTCAAGGTTTGCTGAAAAATGGTATAGTATTTCTAGGGCTATGGAGTCAACCCATGAAAACAAAGAAAACAATGCTTGGTAGATAGAACTCCTGAGAGGAACAAAGGCTAACTAAGGTGATGAACTTTAGTGTTGAGTTTGATCACGTAGGGTGAAATAATAAAAGGAACACAGAATAGAATCAGAGCATCACAAAGGATGAATTCTGACATTAGTTAAGAAGATAGATAGAATTTAAATCAGTTAAGTCTAGAGGACCATTGGATGAATTATGGACTTTTAATTTACCAGTTTAAAAAGAATAAAAGTGCAGATGAAAATAAGTACACAAGGAATACATACAAACAAGAGTACAATCTTCATATCACCACCATTAGAATATTTTTCATAAGGAATTCATGACTTATGCATTTGTATTTATGTAGATTCAAAAAATTACATTGAGGATCAAAATGTCTATACTTCTGCCAGCCTCCCCTTTTTTACATCAAAATAGTCCATATATATATAAAACTAAAGCTACACTTAGCTTCTAGGAGTCGAACTACTATCTCCTAGAGTTATGGATCTGGTTGTTTTCAAAGAGAACAACAACCTCTATAAAATTTACCAAAAATAGGAAAGTCGATTTGTCAATCATAACCTAATCAAAATGTCATTTACAATCATAAATTCTTGAGCAAATTTCAACCATATGGTTGTGATGAGTCATCATGTGTACACTGGATAACACTGTCAACTTTGTGCAATAAATTCTGGTTTTTGCTTTGCAAATGTTGGTTGTGGTATTTGCACAACGATTTCATGTGACAGATATTCATGATAAGGTTGCACGCACGAATCCAGTTGGAAGCAAAGGACATGATCATTCAGTTTGTTCGTAGCTTCTTTATCCAATCTCACTTGTAGTCGTAAGGTCTTGTTTGCCTTTCTTAATGACAAATTTTGTCTCTTTAAACTTCTCACCTGTCTCAACAAAGTTGCATTCCTCTTCAATATTGATTGAGCATCACAGATGGTTGCACATGCATCGTCTACAGTTGGTCTGAATTTCTTGTAATGTTTCATGATCCCTTCCTCTAATATTATTTTTTCCTCCCTAAGCTTAATGATCTCATCTTGAGCTTCTCTTAGTTGGTTTTTCATCCATTTTATATTCTTTTCTCCTCCTGTTGGTGAGGTAGGAGATCTTTGTCCTGCTTTACTCTATGGTGCTTGTGCTTTAGGAGTTCTTTCTATTAGCTTCCTCTTCAATTCTTTGTTCTCCTTATAGAGTTGGGGTATAACATGTTGAGATTTATTTAGTTGTTATTTCACCTCCTTGATATATGCATCTTTCTCACCTAGTTACACTTACTTCTCATTAATCTCCTGGGCTGCACATTCAACAAACTCTGTCTGAATTGTGGGTATGAGAAACCTCCTCGCAGAGGACTTGGTGCGTAGTTTACTAGGATCTTGTGTCTCTTCAGTTTCATCAGTGAATCTTAGTTTTCTTCTTTTCTTCGAGGTTGGCTGACTGGGTGATGAATTCTCAATTTATTTTCCTTTTCCACTTTCAACAACACCTCCTCCTTTTACCCCTGAACTATGAAATGCTGATTTTTTATCAGACAAGGGAGTATCTCCTTTAGGATACAGGGAATCTTTTGTTGAAAACAATAAGGAATCCAAATCCATCTTTAACTTTCCAAGCTCCTCAACCACCAACATCGTTATCAAGGAAAAATGGAATAGGCTACTCTCTAGTTGGTTAGCTTTGGCTTGGACATTGTCTGTCATTTTTCCTAGGATTCTACATTGGAAGGAAGGTAAGTTTAAAGGACTTCTCCTTGAGAAATTCATCAGGAGCCTAATGTGGTATTGATGTACCTTATCAAATCTACCCTCACAAGTAAAGTACATCTGAATTATCCTCAGAAGCTTCTCAAAAGGTTCCAAAAGATATTCACTGGTAATGTTGGCTACAATCTTCTGATTTTTGTATTCAGGTTTGAGAAAATCAATATAACATGAAGTATCTAATGGTATACCTTTAAACCATTTTTCTCCTTGCATAGGAATCTTCGTCGCAACTGATGTGGTTTTCTTTGACACTTAACAAGCGATCCTTGCAATAGTTTCACTGACACCAATAAAGTTAAGAGAAAATTGCTTGGTTAGCTGAGCATTATACCCTTGAACCTTTTCACATAATCTTATGCATCTGGCCTGTTCAAAGGATACTCTGATCGTCGGGTCTGCATTTACTAACTTTAAATTATGTGGCTTAAACCTCACGAATTTCCCACTTCTTGCATTCCTTCTTTTTCCATGAGGAGTTGTCATGATGTTGATATATGTCAACTGCAAGTGCACAATAATAGATTGTAATAGCCTCTGCGCAATAAAAAAAGGAACAATAACCTCTAACAACAAACGAGAGCAATAACCTTTGTGCAATGAAAGAGAATAGTGACTTGTGTACGGTGCGCAGGAAAAGGTAGCAACAGGAAACTCTACGCAACAAACAAATCAGCAACAAGAAATCCGGCGCAGCAGAAAACTCGGCGTGGCAATAAACAACAATGGAAAACTTGACACAACGAAAAACTCGGCATAACAATAAACAACAATAGAAAACTCGGCACAGCGAAAAACAACAATGGAAAACTTGGCGCAGGAGTAGGTAGTAAGAATTTTATCTCAAAAGAAAGAAACTTGATTGTATGAAAAACAAACTTGTTCCAGAAGCTAATTTGCAATGGGCTCCAAGGAAATCTCTTGAACAATGATTGAAAGCAATGGAGGATACGCAGTAAAAACAGAATGGCAGATTTACGTAGCAACTGACAGAACACAGTATTTACGTAGCAGAGGGATTCAGAGCTAATGGAAAGGCTATGGACGACGCAGAAGTCTTGTAGGTGATGGAGAAAAATGAAAGGTGGCCAATATTTATGTTAAAATGGATAAGGAATGAAATTATGAAAAGGGACGGAATATCCATAGCGACAATATGTTTTAAGGAAAGTTAAATATTTGAAGAGAGAACTTGCGTAGTGGGTACGCCTTTGAAGTTTGCAATGGTACAAATGATATGGAGTGCCATGATTGTTCCCTTTTCTAACCTCATGATTAGGTAATGATGAACCATAATATATTTTGACATGACATTCATCCTAACCACTTGATTCAACCTTGGTACATAATTTCCCACTTTCCAGTATGACTTGAGACTTAGGAAAGTAGACCTTTACAACTTAAACATGATGAACCTCACACTCTTGAATTTATTTCCTTTGTGGTAGTGTTTTATGAAAAAGACAATACACCCTTTAAACCAACTTATGGATAAACCCCTTACTGGCATTTCAAGCCATTCTTTATTTGGCCACTAACCTCATAAACTTTGACACACTAACTATGACTCATCTAGGAATGTCTTGATTTTTCCCACAATCATGGCATGAGTTTCAAATTTTTTTGGACAAACCTCTAACTCTAGATACAAAAATCACAGTGCTAACAGTTGGCTCCAATGGGGATGTTATCCTCCCAGTGAGGTAGAAAATAAAAGTAGACCAAGTGTCCGACCATTGGGATTTATTTGACTCAAATACTCTAAACTGAGAAACAAAATTATTTACAAGACTCTCTTGACACAACTTTGCCTAAACTCAACAAAAACTTAGGGCCTTCACTTCGGGCTTCAATTTTCTGTTGATTATTGAGTTGAAATGCTTCATCTAAAAATAAAATGGTTATTTACAATGAAATGCAGAGATTTAATTTTTTTTAAGCAAGATAGTGTTTGAGAAACCTGCCATTCACAGGTCCTCCGCCAATGAGATCTCCATTAAGCTCCTGCAGCAAATAGGCATTATTCCCATGGTATGCAACAATCCTAAAAGGTCCCAGCCAAAGATGATCAAACTTCCCATGTTTCCCTCTGTCTTCATTCCTTGCGTCCCACTTCAGTACTAAATCATCCACCTTGAAATCATCTTCCTTAGTATGCTTATCAAAGGCTATTTTCATTTTATCTTGGTGTAGTTGTGAGTTGTTGAACACATGTTCTCTCATTTGTTGCACATGGATTAATTGGTTTATCCTCCTTAGAGCATCATTTGGTTCAACTTCCTGTTCTTGCAGCAGTCTCATCATTGGCATTCCTAATGAGGTAGGACAAATTGCCTCTATACCATATACAATCTGAAAAGGTGATGTAGAAATAGACCTTTTAGTGGTGATCCTATCAATCCATAACGCAAAGATAAGCTTTTTGTGCCAAGATTTATTATTTTCCTGCAAAAGATTCTTAATAATTCTGGTCAAGATTTTGTTGGATGACTCAGCCAACCCATTACCCTGTGGGTAATAAGCTATGGAATGGCCAAGAGTTATATTATAGTCACTGCAAAATTTCTCCATTCTCTTGGACTTGAATGTTGTTGCATTGTCAGTAATGATATTGACTAGACAACCAAATCTAGACAAGATATTGCTTTCTAAAAATTGAATGATAATAGTATCAGTAGCTTTCCTTGTGGGGACTGCTTCAATCCATTTGGTGAAGTAGTATGTGGCTATCAGTATCCACCTATGCTGAGTTGAGGATGACAGATTAATCTCTCCTATAAAATCAAGGCCCCATTTCATGAATGGTGCTTCAACAGAAATAGGCTTTAAAGGTAAAGGCTACAGTTTTCTTTTTCCATAAAAAATATAGCATTCATGGCAGCTGGAAAATTCCTTGTATACATCGAAAAAAATACTAGGCCAATAGAAACCTGCCCTCAGTATTTTGTGCTCAGTGTTCTTCCAATAATGGTTCCCCCCACAGTCACCTTTGTGAAACTCTTTGATATATTTTTTCACTTCTTCCTCTCACAAACAATTTAGCAAGATCCCACATGGATCTTTCCAATACAAAGAATGGTTCAAAATGCAAAACTTTGTTGCTTTCAACTTCAAAAATCTGGCTTTGGTTTTTCTTAACTTAGGAGGAGCTTATATATTTCTTAGTACATTAATAATATCAGCATACCAAGGAGAATCAAGGAATTTTTTGGATACCTATGGGACTGTTTCTTCTTCTGAATTTGTTGATAGGTCAGCAACGAAATTGATTCCCAAGACATCACAATTGGACTGTGGCATCGATTTTGGAAGTCCTTGACCTTTAATCATCTTTGTAGGTTTGATATCGAGGTCATACTCCAACATCACAGCTATCCATTTTCCCCTTCTCCCTTCAAGATCAGGCTGAGTCAAAACATCTTTTACAGAATTGTGAGGCACATAAGCAATGACATGGGAATGCAAGATATAATTTCTAAATTCCTTAAGGGCATTCACCAAGGCACATGCCTTCTTTTCCATGATGTCATACTTTAGTGGGTAGTCTCTCAATTTCCTGATATAATAGGCTATGGGCCTTTCAAAGTTTTGTTCATATTTTTTCAACAAAACACCAGTGATGGTGTGTTCTGAAGCAAAAGAAAACAAGATAAAATATTTTGCAAAATTCAGGCTAGCCAACACTAGAGATTTGGTCAGTGCCACTTTAATATCTTAAAAAGACTTACTAGCTTCAAGAGTCCATTTTATTTCATTGCCTTTCCTGAGCATATTTGTAATATGCTTTATTATTTCAGCCAAGTTAGGAATAATCCTTCTCAAAAAATTTACTTTTCTAGAAAAGATTGTACCTCCTTGTTTCTCCTGGGTGTGCCAATATTCAGAATTGCTTCCACTCAGTCAAGATATATCTTTATCCCTTCCTTTGAAATGATGTGTCCAAGTAATTTTCCTTCTTGCATCCCAAAATTTGACTTTTTGGGATTCAATGAGATGCTAAACTTTCTACATTTCTGAAAAACCCTTCTTAGATGTTTGAGATGTTGATCATCAGAATCTGAAAATACAGTGATATCATCTAAGTAAATAGCAATAAACTTATCTTTCTCATCGGGAAAGGCTATGTTCATGGCCCTTTGGAAATTTTTCCCTGCATTCATAAGCCCAAAAGGCATTTTTGCATACATGAAGGTGCCCTAAGGTGTTGTAAAAGTCGTCTTCTCTTGGTCATCAGGATGCACCATGATTTGGTTGTATCTAGAGAAACCATCAAGCATTGATATTTTTTGAGATCCAATAACCTTCTGCAGGATGTAATCCATCTTAGGAAGTGGATAATTGTCTTTGAGAGACACCCTGTTTAGATTTTGAAAGTCTACACACAACCTTATCTCACCACTTTTTTTTCTAACAGGCACTAGGTTAGCCACCCACTAGGAAAATATTAACGACACTATAATTTTGTCATCGAACAACTTCCTTACTTCCTTTTCAATCAATGGAAACAACAGAGGGTTTATTCCTCTCAAATTTTGCTTGAAGGGTTTATGATCATCCTTTATTGGAATTACATGTTGAGTTACCTTAGTATAATAGACCTTTGAATCTTCATAACTCCATGTAAATACATCAGGGAAATCCTTCATTAGGTTGATATACCTCTGTTTAATTTCTGGACTAAGATTTTTGGACAATTTGATGATCTTGGGATCCTTCTGAGTCCCAATGTTGCAATATTTTATGTCCTCATCATTTGCAATGATTTTAGGATTCCTGGCTACATCGTTGTTGTCAAAAAGTTTTTCCAATGGGACCAAGCCTTTGGGAATAATGTTATTTTTGAGCTGCACTATATCTCTTCCAATAATCTGATTTTGAAAAAGGTCATCATTGTTGAACATAGTTGCATCGTCATTCTCTTCACAACAACATTCATCATCAATATTTGAATTAGCAAACTCATCACTCATCCGAAGGAATCTTTCTACTTGTTTGTCATCTTCAAAAATTTGCCAATATTTAATGTTGTCAGATACTGTTGGCCTGTGCTTGACCTTAATTTCATACTTTTTATTTGGAAAATTTGGAATTTTGAAAATAAAGGCTGAAGTAGCTAAAGCATATGCAATTTGATTTTTCCCCCTAAAAATCACTGATAAATTGTATTTTGAAAACTCTTCAAGAAGATCAAGTACTAAATTCCTATATGCCCTCAATCTAGGATGCTTGGACTGATATATACCTTTTACCTGATTAATAACAAGCTCGGAATCTCCATGTACAACTATCCTCCTAGCACCCAATTCTTATAAAGTCTTCAATCCCAAAATCAGTGCCTCATATTCAGCCATGTTATTGGTGCAATAAAAAGCAAGTTTGTAAGAACAGAGTTTTGTACCTATATTGGGAGGGCTAATCCACACGCCAGCTCTTGCTCCTTCTCTGTTAGCAGCTCCATCAAAGCTCATATTCTACATCTCATCCTCTGCACTATTTTGTTGATTTGTAATTTCCTCTGTTTGATTATCAGACTTGTCTTTGATGGCCATGACATTCATTGTCTCCTCCTCTTCAAAACTCAAGTCATTATATAAAATAGAGGAACCCACCGCAGTATCTACAGAGTAAATGGGATGGTTGTTTGGTTGAGTTTCACTACTCACCATGTACTTGAGCAACAATTCTCTGTACAAACTCCTTTCTTGGCCAAAAACAGGGATAGTAGCATATGACATATCCATTTGCAAAGTCCCTTTCAACTTTGCATCCCAAGATCTAGATAATAGCATTCCAAATTTAGGAGGGATGTTAGCAACCACCACATCCATGATCAGATTTTTTGATGGAATTTGAGACAATGATACAACCATATCTTTGATTAAACCTAAGCATTTCACCTTCCTTGAGTCAAAAGAGAAAATATCCTTGTAAGGTCTTGTAATATATAGGCCTAACTCATCCATGACTACCTTCGGCATCAGGTTATGTAATGCTCCTGAATCTAACATGGCATTATGTAAGGTCATATCATAATATTTTAAGACTAACATAGAAAGGAGGGGCATCATCAACATCGCCACTCTCCTCCACACGTGGGCCAAACATGATAGCAGGGTGATAATCTTGTACATTCAAGGTGTCAGGGGCTTCTTCCATTTTGAGCATTTTAATGATCTAATTTTTATATTCACCATTCTTGATCAGCTCATTGAATGGAAAATAAATTTTTATTTTAGCCATTTCACTTTCAAAATTAAAAGGAGATGGGGCTTTTTCTACCTATTTGATTATTGCTTCCTTTCTTGCCTCGGGTATCTTCTTTGGGGGTTTTTCTTTGGATTTTCATTTCTCCATTGCATCCTTTGTTGAATTATCTTTCTTAGGTTGGATTGAAGAAGGTGTATTTATCTAAAGTTCCCTTGTAGGATTTGCAGGCACCTTTTTGCCTCTGAGGTTATACTATTTCTGAAGCTGCATAATAGCATTTTCATATCCCTTCTTAAACTCTTTTGTTTCCAATGACAACATATCATCATTATCCTGCATAAAAATATCATTTGCATCCATAAATTGATCATGTTCTTCTTTAGTTAAGAACACATTTGTTTCTGTATCATCACAACAATGCATATTGTCTTCAATTGTTTGATCAAAAACTTCATTTACATAGTTGTTTTGGAAAGGAGGTTTTATTTGTTGATCACCTTGATTTCTCTGGTCTCTTTGCCTGATCTATGGAACCGAAGCTCTTCTAAAATTTTGATTTATGGGTTGAAAATAAGTTTGATCCATGGTGGCAGGATTATTCTCCAAGGACATTCTTTCCATGAATCTTTCCATAGTTTTCATCATCAAATCAAATTTCTCATCTAATGATTGAGAAGTTGAGGGTTGTGCTTCTCCTTGGAACTTCTTCACATCTCTGTCAAGATTATGTTTGATCTTCCCTAATGCCATCAGATTTACCTCTACTTAAATTGCATCATTAATCATATCATCTAATGTATTGGATCTCCTTTCTCTTAACAGCAAGGCAAAGTCACTGTCAAAAGAATTAGCATATCCAAGTCGGGCAGCTCCAGGAGGAGGTTTTACTTTAGTAGGAATTGAATTGTAAAATTTCATAAATCAGGTTGAAAACTCTTGTACTGTTTCATTAGGTGATATTTTTATGGTATTGTACTGAGTTAGCAACTGAAGAGGATTCTTCTTGTCACCCCACCTTGCAAGGAAAAGTGTTTCAAAAGATGCAAAATCAGGGATACTTGCTGTAGGAAGAGATTTAAACCATTTTCTAACTTCTCCTGAAAGACTTTGTGCGAACAACCTGAGTTTTGCATCCTCATGATCTACCTCCTATAAGTCAACAAAAACATTGAACCAATCTAAGTGACTTTGGTCTGATACATTTTCTTTGGCATTGAATGATCTGATTCTCTGATTATGATTTTGGGGTAATTCATGCAACTGGGCAAGCAAAGCAAGATGAGCAAATATGGCTGCCATGGCTCTAGGAGGATTTTGGGATATTTGAACAGTCTAAGTGGGGACAGTCTGAATAGGAATAGTCTGAATGGGGACAGTGGGAATCAAAGACTGGAATTTCCTCTCATCAAAGATAATTTCATTCAACTTAGATTCTGATCTAGATCTAAACAAGGTTTGTTCAAATTTTAAATCAAAGCCAAGGTCATCGATACTTTTTAAGTTGTCTTTAGGTAAATATAGATTTATGTCCAAGAAAGAAAATGATTTGGTTGTCTTTTCTTTTCTTTTGTGTAAGAGTTTCTCAGGATCAGACACAGATGTTATAGGTTATGGATCAGGGTTCCTTCCAGTGTGAATTCTCTTAGGAGCCAGGATTTCTTATTTTCTCAAAAAAAACTTTATGCTACTGATATTATTAAATGCAGTCGCCATGGTAATAATAGTTCAGCCAAAAAAAGGTGTATGATTCATTGTTACCCCCAGGAATCAAATCTAAAGCTTTTACTCATTCTTTCCCAGGGAAAATTTTCAATTTCATCCACGGCAACAACGCCAAAATGTTAACGACGAGAAAATTGTTGGGCTAAAGAAACAATCTACAAAGGTAACGTACAAACCAACTTTAATAATGGAAACTAGCCTTTCCAATCTAGAGACGGCTGTCTCTGATACTTGATATCTGATAGACATGTTGCTTTAAATTGATGGCTAGATTTAGAATTTCGAGATAGTATTTCAAGGTCTACTGAAAAAAGGTATAGTATCTCTAGGGATATGGAGTCAACCCCAGAAAACAAAGAAAACAATGTTTAGTAGATAGAACTCCTCATAGGAACAAAGGCTAAATTAGGTGATGAACTTCAGTGTTGAGTTTGATCATGTAGGGTGAAAGAAGAAAAGGAACAAGTAACAGAGTTAGAGCATCACAAACGATGAATTCTGACCTTAGTTAAGAAGATAGACAGAATTTAAATCAGTTAAGTCTAGAGCACCATTAGATGAATTCTGGACTTTTAATTTACCAATTTAAAGAGAAGAAAATTGTAGATGAAAACAAGTACACAAGGAATACATACAAAGAAGAGTACAGTTAGAATACCACCATTAGAATCTTTTTCATAAGGAATTCGGGACTTCTGCATTTGTATTTCTTTAGATTCATAAAATTACATTGAGGATCAAAATGTCTATACTTTTTCCCTCCTCCCCTTTTTTACATCAAAATAGTCCATATATATAGAAAACTAAAGCTACACTTAGCTGTTAGGAATCAAACTGCTATCTCCTAGAGTTATGGATTTGGTTGTTTTCAAAGAGAACAACAACCTCTATAAAATTTACCAAAAATAGGAAAGTCGATTTGTCAATCATAACCTAACCGAAATGTCATTTACAATCATAAATTCTTGAGCAAATTTCAACCATATGGTTTTGATGAGTCATCATGTGTACCGCTCGACAACACTATCACCTTTGCGCAGTAAATTCTGGTTTCTGTTGCGCAAATGTTGGTTGCAGTATTTGCGCAGTGATTTCATGCAGTGGATCTTCATGTTGAGGTTGCTCACGCGAATCCAGTTGGCATCAAAGGATAGGATCATTCAATTTGTCCGTATCTTGTTTATCCAATCTCACTTGTAGTCGTAAGGTCTTGTTTTCCTTTCTTAATTACAAATTTTGTCTCTTTAAACTTCTCACTTGTCTCAACAAATTCGCATTCCTCTTCAATTTTGATTGAGCATCACAGATGGATGCACATGCATCGTCTATAGTTGGTATGCATTTCTGGTAACGTTTCATGATCTTTTCCTCTGATATTATTTTTTCCTCCCTGAGCTTAATGATCTCATCTTGAGATTCTCTTAGTTGTTTTTTCAGCCATTTTATATTCTTTTCTCCTCTTATTGGTGAGGTAGGAGATCTCTGACCTACTTTACAATGTGGTGCTTGTGCTTTAGAAGTTCTTTATGTTAGCTTCCTCTTCAATTCTCTATTCTCCTAATAGATTTGGCCTATAACATGTTGAGATTTCTTTAGTTGTTGTTTCACCTCCTTGATATATGCATCTTTCTCACCTAGTTCCACTTTCTTCTCATTAATCTCCTAGGTTGCACATTCAACAAACTCTGTCTGAATTGTGGGTATGAGAAACCTCCTGGCGGAGGACCTAGTGCATGATTTACTAGGAGCTTGTGTCTCCTCATTTTCATCAATGAATCTTAGTTTTCTTCTTTTCTTCGAGGCTAGTTGACTGAGTGATGAATTCTCGATTTCTTTTCCTTTTCCCCTTTCAGCAACACCTCCTCTTTTTATCCCTGAACTATGAAATGTTGATTTTTTAGTAGCTAAGGGAGTATCTCCTTTAGTATCCAGGGAAATGTTTGTTGAAAACTAGAAGGAATCTCAGTCCCTGTTTAAATTTCCAAGCTCCTCAACCACCAACATTGTTATCAAGGAAAAATGGAATAGGCTACTCTCTGGCTGGTCATCTTTGGCTTAGACATTGTTTGTCATTTTTCCCAAGCTTCTACATAGGAAGAAAAGTAATTTTAAAGGACTTCTCCCTGTGAAATGCATCAGGAGCCTAATGTGGTATTGATGTACCTTATCAAATCTACCCTCACAAGTAAAGTACATCTGAATTATCCCCATAAGCTTCTCAAAATGTTCCAAAAGATATTGACTGGGAATATTGGCTCCAATCTTCCGATTTCTGTATTCAGGTTTGAGAAAATCAATATAACATGAAGTACCTAATGGCATACCTTTAAACCATGTTCATCCCTGCATAGGAATCTCTGTCGCATCTGATATGGTTTCCTCTGACACTTGAAAAGTGATCCCTGCAATAGTTGCACTGACACCAGTAAAGTTAAGAGCAAATTGCTTGGTTAGCTACACATTATACCCTTGAACCTTTTCACATAATCTTATGCATCTGGCTTGCTCAAAGGACACTCTGATCATCGGGTCTACGTTTACTAACTTTAAATTATGTGGCTCAAACCTCATGACTTTCCCACTTCTTGCATTCTTTCTTTTTCGTTGAGGAGTTGTCATGATGTTGATATATGTCAACTGCAAGTGCGCAACAATAGATTGTAATAGACTCTGCGCAGTGAAAAAGGGAACAGTAACCTCTGACAACAAATGAGAGAAATAACCTCTGCACAGTGAATGTGAATAGTGACTTTTGCATGGTGCACAGGAAAAGGTAACAACATGAAACTTTGCGCAACAAAAAAACCAGTGGCAGGAAACTCGACACAACGAAAAACTCGCGGAAAAATCATCACATAGAAACACTCGACGCAACAATAAACAACAATGAAAAACTCGACACAACGAAAAACATCAATGGGAAACTTGGCACAGGAGTAGGTAGTAAGAATTTTAGCTTAAAAGAAAGAAAGTTGATTGTTTGAAAAACAAACTCCTTCCAGAAGCTAATTTGCAATGGGCTCCAAGGAAAGATCTTGAACAATGATTGAAACCAATGGAGGATACGCAGCAAAAACAAAGTGGCAGATTTATGTAGTGACTAGCAACACACAGTATTTACGTAGCAGAGGGCTTCAAAGCTTATTGGAAAGGCTATGGACGACGCACAAGTATTGAAGGTGATGGAGAAAAATGAAAGGTGGCCAATATTTATGGTCAAATGGATAAGGAACGAAATTATGAAAAGGGACGGAATATCCATAGTGACAAGATGTTTTAAGGAAAGTTAAAGATTTGCGTAGAGAACTTGCGCAACAGATACACCTTTGAAGTTTTCAATGGTACAAATGATATGGAGTGCCATGATTGTTCCCTTTTCTAACCTCATGGTTAGGTAATGATGAACCATAAGATAGTTTGACATAATATTCATCCTAACCACTTGATTCGACCTTGGTACATAATTTATAACTTTTCAACATGACTCGAGACTTAGGAAAGTACACCTTTACAAATTAAACACAACGAACCTTACACTCTTGAATTTCTTGCCTTTATGGTATTGTTTTATGAAAAAGACAATACACACTTTAAACCAACTTGGCTAAAACCCTTACTGACATTTCAATACATTCTTTATTTGGTCACTGACCTCATAAACTTTGACACACTAATTATGATTCATCTAGGAATGTCTTGATTTTTCCCAAGATCATGGCATGACTCTAAATTTTTTTGGACAAACCTCTAAATCTAGCTACAAAAATCATGGTGCTAATAGGGATCATGAAAAACATTGACCCCTCCAAACATCGTTTCTAGTACCGTCTCAGTTCTGACGAATGTCCTTGTGTGGCACTTCCTATGTTTCTTATGGACACCTATCATCCACGGATCAATTTTACAGTGATGCAAATTGTTGTTGTAGTTCCAATGTATATGTACATGTCCTCTTACTTTCGATGAAAACGTATGGTTTACGTGTCATCACCACTATGATGGAAAATGTCATCGCAATAGAGACAACCTAAACTATTCTGACGACACCATAAAAAATTTTAAAACTTAAACTACGATGGAAGACGTTGTCGTAATGTCGACGCCAAAAACTATTCATCGACTAATTTACCATATATACGATGTTTTGGATCACTGGAAGGGCATCGAAAGTCCGACGCAAGAACTGTATTAGTGTGTCGTGAGTGAGACAAAAGGGGCATTGGAATATTGACGCACTGTAAGTATTTTAAAATGTGTGTGTGTGTCCCTTGCCACTGAATTCCAGTTAATATTGCATGATTCTCATCCTCTCAACGTTGTTGCATCAGCCATTAAATGTTTTCTAAACCATTTAACACTTGTTCTTGAACTGTTACTGTTTCCAACCATAATGAGTGAAACCCCCAGCTATAATCCATTCACCATTATGACTTTTAGTCAACATGTTGGGCTCTTATCATTTTGCACTGCTTTATATGTTTGTGAAAGGGATATGACACATTTGTAAACCTTTAATTGGAATATATATTTCCATGCATCCCTTTTTCCAATTGAATCACCCTGATAATGTCTAAGGTTCCTCTCCACTCTTAGTTTGGGTAATTCTAGTGCATGCCAATTTGTAGTAATTCTTTGCAAGAACTTATTTGGGTTAGCTATTGGTATTTGTACATTGTCAATATTTAATCATTTGGGAATTTTTTTTATCTTTATGTTTACATGATCAAAGAAGTCATGTTTTATCAGCTCCAAAGGTCACCAACATATCACCAGAGTATCCTTGCTAGTTTGTGGATGTGCTTAAATTGGTGACAATAGTTCATGCCAGTATTGTTCATTTTGTGAATTGGGAGGTGGATTGGTTTTCTGGTACCGTTGATATATCCTATTAATATTCTCCTTTGATTGCAACCCATAAATTTTTGAAGAGAATTAAGTTCCAAAGTAGGGCTTAAGAAAGATTGATGGTTTTTGGGTCCCCTACTCTGATACAATGTTCAACATCAAGAAGTTCAAATTTAAAGCCTCTTTAAAGGCCACTTTTTCCATCAATAGATTAGTTTTATTGAATTGTAGTTGATACAATGGCCATTTCTATAGTTTGGGGATGAAGAGAAAGATACCTCTTTGACTTGCACTAAGTGATCGATTTGTTGCAACCATGAGTCACTATGGTTTATGCGTTGAGAATACTATTCTATGGAGGATTATTGCAAAACACAATTTGGTTGAGTTTGGATAACGAAAATTGGCTTTGTGTGATCAACTATTGATCATGTGATGTATGGCTACCAGTGTGATGAAGGTGTTTTGGTGTCAGCTTAAACCACACCTTGTTTGGATGGTGCTTGTGCCCATAAATATCCTTCAATTTCTTAGGTGAACACCTACATGAGAAAATCAAGTTTTTCCAACATCTCTTGTTGTGGATACATAGAAAGATATGATTTCACAGAAAGGGACAATTCACACAAGTCTTGTCTATTTTAGTGTGATGTCAAAAATCCTAGCATTTTCCTTGATGGAAAATGGTCTCCCAACCACCTTAGTCTTCTCATAGGTGCAAGGCCAGAATTTAAAGTGCTAGTGGTTCACAATTATCTTTAGTAGTTAACAATGTAATTGTAGTGGTTGGGGCCCTACACAGAACCTCTTATGGGTTCTCTTGTGGTTATGCATCAAGGTTATGTTAAGACCCAAACTCTTCAATCCCTTTATCAACACAACCACAATCATTTAGTGGCATGGTCAAGTAGTGTGAAGGCTATTCTCACCCTCAAAAGATATGAGTAATCTCCAAGAAAAGGTATATTTTTGGTAGATAAATCAAAGAAGATCCTATGGTTTAGTATAAAATCAAAGGGTGTCTTGGATTCCTTGGGGGACACAAGAAAAATACCCATCAGCATATTTAATAGCCTTCATTCAGCTTATGATTGTCCTCATTATTTCATCATAATTTTTTGTGCTAGGGTTTTTTCATCATATATTTCAATCACCACGAAGCAAAGAAGCACATCTTAGAAAGATGCCCTTGGTTTTATTGTAGAGAATGGCTCTTTCTTAAGCCTTGGTTTCCAAAATTTGATCATGCAAAGATGCATACAAATACCACTTTAGCATGCACAAGACTCAAATATTCCATATATTTGAACTAATGGGCATCATAAGGGGTAATCCTAAACATAGGAAATTATATAGAAAAGTTTTGGAGTATGAGAATACATCCTTTCTGTGTAGGCTTTGCTTTGAAGTTGGACATATATCTATAGTTGCCTGAAAATTTCCATAAAAGTTGAAGAAAAGAGGAATTTAAATTCAAACATAACTCTTTACATCAAAGTCAACAAGTATGTCTTAGTGTCGATTTCAAGGTGGAGTTAGGGTTTTGAGTTACAGAGGTACTAGAACACATTATTAGCCCATTGTGAAGACTAATTCCAAGAAAAGATGTTAAGAAAGAATAATAAACCTTTCAGTTTCACCTGAACATAATAAAATTAGCAAATTGAACATGAATTGTATGCATAATTCACCATTTGAGAAGCAAATTAGGGGAAACAATAAGTTATTGTAAGATAACCAATGAAATGACTTTAAACATGTGAAGTCACATGGGAAGATCATAGTTGCAGCACTTGGCCCCAAATCATTTCATGGGAGGGCCCTGTGACCTCCTTAACTATACAATATCTTTGGAATGTTGCAGGTAGGAAACTCCTTTGTGGACAACCATTGTGGAGAGTATACACTTGGTAGTAATCCAATCCATTGTTGGAATAGGAAAAACAAGGAACAAGAGGCTCTTGATTTCTTAGTAAATAGATTTTTACAGCTCAAACTCTTTCCTAGAGGGAAAAGTCTTAACCCGAAAGGGAGAGCCTAGAGGCAACTCTGAGGCAAGCCACCCATTGTCACCTCAGTGGATTTCACCCACTCTTTAGACTATAGGAAAGGGTATCCTAGTCAAAGGGGGAATCCCTACAAGTCAAGTTAGGTCTTTGAGTAAGAAGGGGAATTCTCTAACTTGACTTAGTAGTTTGTTACTGCTCATTCTTAGGGTGTAACGCAAGTGTAAAGCATGTGAATATTTTGTCAAAACAATAGAGTTGAACAACCATTGGATAGAGAATTACATAGACAAGTGTGATTATTCATAAAATATGATTATGCTTGGAAAATAGACAGAAATGGAACTTGCTCAATTTCAATAGCTCAAAGAAACATCAATCATGGAATCATGTAAATGATAGAAAATTTTCATTCCCATGTGAATCATATATAAATGGCACTTAAGATAGAATGTCACCACAAAACTTGAATTAAGAGTGTTGTAACAAATATTGAAATTTTGGCTTTCAGTAACTTAGGAGAGAAAAAATTTATAGTGTTTAACTACCGAAAGTGTAGATATGAGAAAACAACCATTTGTTTGTCACGCGCATCACTGAATGTTCTCTACATGTCATATTCAGTCAAATAATGCCAAAATCAGCTCCAAATGCCATAGCAGTACAACAGTCACAAGCCAACTCATGAAAAATCCAAAGACAGGGTTCATGTGAAAATCAAAGAAATGTGCCATCTGTTCGAGCATTGAGTCACAAGGAAAATGAATGGAAGCATTGGCAGTTGAATGACCACATACACCGAGCATTAAGCCACATGGAGAAAAGGCTCACGATTCTAGGGTTTTTGGTTGTCGGGGATTTGTCCGACGTAGATATTTTAATAACTACAACTCTAATCCTCGAATTCACTAAAGTATTAAAGGATAAGCCGGGTTAATTAAAGAATAAGAAAGATTAATGTTGACAAGTCTCATCGTCATTTCGCGACTCGAGTTGCCTTCGTGCTTTAAGTTTCAAGTGTGATATTTATGAAACCCCGAAAGCCTATGTTTTAATCGTGCTTAATCACAAAGCTAAAAGTGTTTTAATTGTTAATCAATCCCATCGCAATTTCGTGATTCGAGATTTCTCGCGTCAAGTATTATCGAAGTCCCAACACTTAAATCCACGAAAGGTTAAAGATTAATTGCTAATCGTGATTAATTAAGAGATTAAGACAAATGATTATCACCTAATTAATCCCATAGTGATTTCACGATTCGGGATTCCTTGCATGACATAACTCTTGAAGACATGATACCCAAAACCCCGAAACCCGAAAACCCGAAATCGGGACTCCAGTCATATGCAAAAAATGACCTTGGGAAAAAAAAAAACATTTTTCTCAGCCTTGGGGAGGCCATTTTCCGCATTCAAATAGTCAATCAACATACACAGATCCTAATATTTCCATTGGTGTCTTCATAATTTCATTTGGAGTTTGGTAAGGCAGTAAAAAGTCCCCCGCAAGATGAGGTTCGTTTTCATAAATGTGGCGTTTTTTACTGTGTTGAGTCATCATTTTCAAATGATGATTTTGAGCGATTGAAGGATCATTTTGAGAAACGGTCAGAGATTTTTGTGCCTAACACATAGAATATCAAAAGCCTCTCTCATTTTTCCTACAAGTGTCACATATTGAGAGAATCTAATCCATCTCCGAGCCCTAATTTTTGGATCTCAAATTTTCCTGTTTTGACACATGTTTGTAAAATGAAAATATGAGGCAAATGAAAATGGATCTCAGGGAACTGAGAGAGGTTTTTTTCTCAGAAAAAATAGAGGCACAAAAGCCTCTTTCATTTTATGCACATCTGTCATGATTCGAGAGATACAGACCGCATCCTCATTTCTTAGCAGTTTGGCCCATCTTCTATGGCCGTTAGTTTCAAGAATTGATTGTAATTGATTGTTTTGGGAGGATTTTCGACCTCAAGACCTATATGAGGAATCTTTGTAACATTAGATAGGAAGTGGGGGGAAGACAAATGAGTAGGACTCCTGGGCTGTAGCTTTCATTTTCAGTTTAATAAAAGATTGCAGAAGCATGTTTTATCCATATCAAAGATTCTTGTGATGTTGCTTGCAGAGTTTGTCCATTTTCTTAGTTTCAATATCACTCCATCTATATTTTCTTCTCGATTTGTAACTATTTTGTAATAGAATTCATCCTCTGTTAGATGCTCTGTTGCAGACTGGTTATAGGTTGTTTCTTGCAGAGATCAAGGTTCATAATTCATCCTTTGCTAGATGCTCTGTCCCAACCATCTCTTTCCACTGATTTGTGCTTGGAATTCACTCATTGCTAAGTGCTCCTTATGTATTGATATGTTTTCTCTTTATTCTACTGCCATACTTTTATAAATCCTTCTCTTTATAATCAGCTTCTATCTCACCTCTGCTCCATGGATTTCCATTGCCAAAACACTCTTGCTATTGGCTTGATCATTTGACTCCATGCCCAAGGGAATACCTCCCGGTCCAACCCATCAACCCTAAAAACCTCAAAAAATTATGTTACTCATAGATCTTCCCATTGTTAAGCTTATTGGATATCCTATCATGACATATATTCGAGAGATCCCTCTCAAGTTGGAAGGGGCAGCTTCTAATCAAAAGTGGTTCATGGTTATCTCGAAATTTACCTGCATGCAACCCAAATCAAGTTCTGAGTGATAACTTATTTTTTCATTTAAAATGTGCTAAGGCTTGGCTCTATTACAGCCTAGAACCAGCTCTTGCAACAACATTTTCTGGCGCCGTTGTCGGGGGACGAAGGAACGAAACTATCTTCCCTGGGATACGACAAAAGTTTAGATCTATTCCTTGATGGTGAACAATGGATAGGCATTCAATTCGTTGTGATCATTCACCTGGCGACTCCACTAGTCTCAAAATGTTGGTTTCATTCGCTACTTGGATTGTTGCAAGGTTTGCTCCTCTTGACTTTACAAATGTTTATGGTTTTCCAAACACTGTTCCAGACATTAAAGTTTGGGAAGATGTCCTTCCTAAATTTGGAGAATATGCAGACAACAATCCCGCTCAACATCTTGTTTGAATTCCACAATCTCATGGATGAATTAAATATACATCATGAAGATGTCCTCATGAAACTGGTTATGTTTTCATTGGAAAGAGATGCTAGACTCTGGTATAAATCTTTACCTCATTCCAGTATTCCTTCATTGAAAGATTTTCACATACTTTTTCATCAGCATTGTAAAAGAATCTATTCAGCTAAAATACTTTTTGAAGATTGTTGTATTATAAAATTCATAAGACAAACAGATCAAACACATCCTCTTGAAGAGGAGGAAGGAATATCAGAAATTTCTCAAGTCGAGGAAGAAAATCAGTATGAAGAAGAGTTGGTTGATAAAAAAGTAGGATATGATAGCTCTTGTGATCACATTCAAGAAGAAGATATTCAACATCATGGCCAACTTGCAGAATAGAAAGAAAACAATAGTTGCTTTATCCAGAAATTGCACAGACCACCTCCTCCTTTAACAGAAGAAGAGATAGATCTGCTCCTAAATAGTCATGTTGCAACCCCTTCTTACATAGATCTGCAGCATCCACACAGTCTTGAAGATCTTGTAGACTCTGTTTTGTTTCATGAAAAAGAGGTGGCTGTCATGTTTAACCATCCTGAAGAATGTTTGGTGTTCGAGAATGATTTAGATTTTGATGAAAAGGCTACTAATGATGAAGAAGACAGTGATGTTTTTTGAAATCTGTTTCAAGATCAGATTGTTGATTTTTCAATGCAGAAACCTTCAGGATTTTATTCTGATTTTCCAGTATTCGATAAATATAGTGATGATGAAGAGGATTTTAAAGATTTGTTGTCTAATGAAATTTCATCAAATCCTATTTATCAACTAAGAGATGATCAGAAAAGTATGAATGCTATGGTTGAAAATATATATGAATCTGTTGTTCAAGAGTCCAATGAAGATCCTTTTAACTTTGATACATCCTCTAAAGATATCATTGTTGGAGAGGGTGATCAAAAAAAATTTCATGATGCATATTTTCATACTTGGTTTTTATTTGATCATTATCAAGACAGTAGTGTAGGAAATGAAGAACATATATCTTCTTCTCTCTTAAAAATTGTCAGTTGTAATAGGCCATCATATCATAGTGATGAATTCAGATTACGGGGATATGATGACAGAGAGAAAATAGGTTCAGATCAACAGTTGATCATGCATGTTTCCCCAACAAATATTGAGCAGTCCACATTTAGCATTCAGATCAGTAAAGGCAGCAAGCAACAACATTTCAGTCAGTTGGAACAACAACAAAATGAGGTATTTCTATGTGACTTTTATGATCCAGTAGCAACTTATATGGAGTCAAAATGGGGGACTAGATTTTTTATTTCCGACTTCTTGAAATCTGAATTTCAAAACTGTAAGTACCTTCTCCCAGAGCATGTTTTGAAATTTGCAACTGCTCCTGTCATCCTTTTGCTCAAATATGGAAGTATAATTAAGTTTGTCAGTCGGATACTCGCTTGGTTGATTTGGAAATTTACCTATACTTGAACAAAGCAGTTATATCGGTTAGAGTAGGTGATGTATATAAATAAGCTTGACTTTGAGCACTAGAGTACAACAATGGTTTTCAGTATGTTTCCGGTTTAGTTTGGAATCCAGTACAGTTTTGTTTTAAAGCATTACGACTCCATAGCCCAATGAATGCATAAGCGGTTTTTTGTTTCAAAAAGGTGCCAGTAAATCGACAGAGTTCAGAGTTTGATAAGGATGATTTCAGGTCGCCCAATGGATGAAGGCACGTGATCTACTATTCTTGGTGCTTTGCAGGAAAGCACCATCCCTAGATGGAGCCTCTGTTGTAAAAAATATTGAAATTTTGGCTTTCGGTAACTTAGGAGAGAAACAATTTATAGTGTTTAACTACTGAAAGTGTAGATGTGAGAAAACGACCATTCGTCTGTCACGCGCATCACTGAATGTTCTCTACCTGTCATCTTCAGTCAAATAATGCCAAAATCATCTCCAAATGCCACAATAGTACAACAGTCACAAGCCAACTCACGAAAAATCCAAAGACAGGTTTCATGTGAAAATCAAAGAAATGTACCATATGTTCGAGCATTGAGACACAAGGAAAATGAATGGAAGCATTGGCAGTTGAACGACCACATACATTGAGCACTAAGCCACATGGAGAAAAATTTCACGAGTCTAGGGTTTTTTTCTGTCGGGGATTCGGCCGACGTAGATATTTTAATAACTACAGCCCCGATCCTCGAATTCACTAAAGTATTAAAGGATAATCCGAGTTAATTAAAGAATAAGAAAGATTAATGTTGACAAGTCTCATCGTGATTTCGCGACCCAAGATGCCTTTGTGCTTTACGTTTCAAGTGTGCAATTTATAAAACCCCGAAAGATTGTGTTTTAATTGTGCTTAATCACAAAGCTAAAAGTGTTTTAAATATTAATCAATCCCATCGCAATTTCATGATTTGGGATTTCTCGCGTCAAGTATTATCGAAGTCCTGACACTTAAATCCACGAAAGGTTAAATATTAATTGCTAATCGTGATTAATTAAGATATTAAGACAAATGATGATAGCCTAATTAATCCCATCATGATTTCCCGATTCAGGATTCCTTGCATGTCATAACTCTTGAAGACATGATACCCAAAACCCCGAAACCCGAAATCGGGACTCCAGTCATATGCAAAATACGGCCTTGGGAAAACAAAAACCATTTTTCTCAGCCTTGGGGAGGCCATTTTCCGCATTTGAATAGTCGATAGACATCTATAGATTCTAATATTTCTATTGGTGTCTTCATAATTTCATTTGGATCTTGGGAAGGTAGTCAAAAGTTCCCCGCAAGATGAGGTTCGTTTTCAGAAATGTGGCGTTTTTTACAGTTTTGAGTCATCATTTTCAAATGATGATTCTGAGCGACTGGAGGATCATTTTGAGAAACGGTCGGAGGTTTTTGTGCCTAACACATAGAAGATCAAAATCATGTCTCAGTTTTCCTACAGGTTTCAAATATTGGGAGAATCGAATCCATCTCCGAGCCCTAATTTTCGGATCTCATATTTTCCTGTTTTGACACATGTTTGTAAAATGCAGATATGAGGCAAATGAAAATGAATCTTAGGGAACTGAGAGAGGTTTTTTGCTCCGAAAAAATAGAGGCACAAAAGCCTCTTTCAGTTTATGCACATATGTCATGATTCGAGAGATACAGAACCATAACCGCAGCCTCATTTCTCAGCAGTTTGGCCCATCTTCTATGGTTGTTAGTTTCAAGAATTGATTGTAACTGATTGTTTTGGGAGGATTTTTGACCTCAAGACCTATATGAGGCATATTTGTAACATTGGATAGGAGGGGTGGGGAAAGACACATGAGTAGGACTCCTAGGTTGTAGCTTTCATTTTCAGTTTAATAAAAGATTGTAGAAGCATGTTTTATCCATATCAGAGATTCTTGTGATGTTGTTTGCATAGTTTGTCCATTTTCTTAGTTTCAATATCACTCTATCTATCTTTTGTTCTTGATTTGTAACTATTTTGTAATAGAATTCATCCTCTGTTAGATGCTCTATTGCAGACTGGTTATAGGTTGTTTCTTGCAGAGATCAAGGTTCAGAATTCATCCTTTGCTAGATGCTCTGTCCCAACCATCTCTTTCCATTGATTTGTGCTTGGAATTCACTCATCGCTAAGTGCTCCTTGTGTATTGATATGTTTTCTCTTTATTATGCTACCATACTTTTATAAATCCTTCTCTTTGTAATTAGCTTCTATCTCGCCTCTTCTCCATGGATTTCCATTGCCGAAACACTCTTGCTATTTGCTTGATCATTTGACTCCATGCCCAATGAACTACCTCCCGGTCCAACCCATCAACCCTAAAAACCTCAAAAATTTATATTACTCACATATCTGTCTGTTGTTAAGATTATTGCATATCCTATCGTGACATATATTTGAGAGATCCCTCTCGGGTTGGAAGGGGCAGCTTCTAATCAAAAGTGGTTCGTGGTTATCTCGGAATTTACCTGCACGCAACCCAAATCAAGTTTTGAGTGATAACTTATTTTTTCATTTAAAATGTGCTAAGGCTTGGCTCTATTACAACCTATAACCAACTCTTGCGACAACAAAGAGCATGAGATGTAACCATGAGATTAAAGGATTATATCATTCATTCACCATGTCCATGTGATCATCACGAATACTTAGTCATTATCAAGATACATCCACATTGCTGATATCATATGTCAACAATAGAGATACCATTGATTTAGAAACGACAAAGTAAGGATTCAAGACATGTAAATGGTAAGTGCAATGTCAAGGATGATAAACACATAATACATGAAATAAAAACCGTGACCATATGTGATTTAAATTCCTTCAGTTTTATGAATGAAATTATTGGATAATGGAGTCAAAGCCAATGGACACAAGTTATCGGTTTTTAGAGAATGTTAACCAAATTACAATTGCAAGGTGCAGTGAGTGATCTAGAGTGGTCAGGGTGTAGTAGCTAAGCAGTGCTATTGCAGAGTGAGTCAGTCCATAGGCCAAGTTAGGGCCTAGAGCTTGTTCTTCAGCAATTGCAGGGAGAAGGTTTGAGCGTAGTAGTAGGGAGAGGTATTTGTCCCAAATGTTATCCATTCCAAGGGGTTTTGGAGGGAAGAGAAAGTTTGCACGTGTGAGCCATACAAGGAGTAAGGCCAAGGACGATAGTCCATCACTCCAGTAGTAGTTTCCAAAAGTATATCAACCTTTGTGAAATTTTGTAGGAGTAAAGACATATATCTCAATCTGATCCAAGCTAGAAGTACGGAATGGAAATCATATAACAGCATTGGGGCATGAGGCATCATTTTCAGGCATACCATACTTGGCACACATTTTCATGATACAAATGGACTTGTTTTCATTGTCACCTAGGGTGGATTTCAACTAGCAAAAGATGGCCTTTTATAGGCATTGTTTGTAATAGATTCAAGAGTTATTTCCATTCCCCATTTTAGTAATATGTTGAGGATTGCTTAGGGAATATTTTGGTGGTATATTAATGGCTTAGGGAATTATTGAGTATCTAATGATCTCAAGGGAGAGGAAGAAGAGGTTTGAAGAGAACTAGAAAGGATTAAGGCAATTATGCATGGTCCACATTGGGAAGCATGCAAGACAAATGGAAACCTCAAATATGAGGCATCATGGTCCTATTGCCTAGGAAATAATAAAAAAACCAAAATATACATGAATTATGTCCTAAAACACTCCTATATTAAAATGCATATGCTTCCTTGGAACATCAAAATAAAACCATAACCATCACACATGTCTATCTAAGGCCTTAATTATAGTCTTTTCTAAAGCTTGGACTTTTTATGTTTGTCCTAATAAAAATAAAAAGTTTAAGAAGCATATATCCACAACAAAAATAGCCTACAAGCCCTAGATTGACAACTTATTATTGCAACATAACTGGATTTTTCTTTGACCATGGTGATCTTTGAAATAAAGACTATAATTACAAAGAAAGAGTTATTTTTTAAACCATTTGGCAACACACAATGAAGGCTCTAGATCAACAAACACACAAAGGAAGGCTTGTAGATAAACAAAAACACGAAGGCCAATGTGTTACCTCCAAGATCTACACCAAAAGATTTCTTCTAAATTATTTGTGTAACCCTTTGCTTTTGTTTCCCAATCATTGGTGATTTTATTCATGTCTCCTAATTTATATTGGGCATCAACCTATCAACGTAAGAAAGCATTCAAATGTACAAAATATTAAAACACTCAAGAAACAATAAAATTATGACATATGAGGTCCCATTCAAGGTACTTGAAACATCTTCAAATTAAATAATCATGAAAATGATTTAGATAAAATACCTCCCCTGATCGTAGCTCATCCATTATTATGTTTGTCTAATACCTGCAGTGCCAAATCATTGAACCTCCATAAATATCTATAAAATGAATACAACTCATATTGGTAGCATTATTTACTCTAAGATGCATTTTTATGAGAATGTCAGAACATATGATCCGAATTTTAGGGGGTATGTGGTCTAAATTTGGATGCAAAAGTCATAAAGCTATAAAGATAATAGATTTCCCATGTGGATCAAGGAGATACCCACCTCCTTGTTAATTAATTGGGCTAACAGGTTGCCCATATGGGTCAAAGAGAGTCTCACCTCTCCATTATTGTATTGGGTTTTATTTTCCACTACTTAGTTAGTTGGGTAGTTATATCTATGATTATAATAATAGAGACTCATTTAATGAGCTCTTTCCATTATTCTATTGGGTTTTATTTTCCACTACTTAGTTAGTTGGCTAGTTAGATCTATTATAATAATAGAGACTCATTGAATGAGATATTTTTTTATTTTTTCCAATGGACCATTTTGTAATGTTATATAAAGGGCTAACAAGCCTTTTCATAATATCAAGTTATTCATTTTGGCTTCTCTCATATTTTCTATTGTTCATTGTGATATTAATTAGATCTGAGTGATTTACTAGTAATTAGTTTTAGAGGTGAGGATCCTCTTTGAGCCTCACCTCCCGAGTACTTCATTTACATGTTTTTGTCCATGCTTCTTTTCATGCAAGATTGGCACGTATAATATCCGTCTATATCAGCATTCAAGCCATTCATATCTCATCCCCAGAGATCTGGATCAATGGTATTAGAGCAGGTATGCTCTCCATCAGAACAAGGGTTTGAAGCATGTTGCGGGTTCAAAAATTTGCAGCAATCGCCAACCTCCTTTTGGTACTATCAGAATCCATTTGTCAGGACATACACTGTAAGCATCACAGTTGGTCCACAGGCACTATAGGGATTTTTTTTACCCTCAGATCTTCGTTCTCCATTATAAGGAGAACCATACATGGATTCACTACATCCATACATGGATTCACTACATCTATACATGGATCCACTACATCCATTACTTTGCAACATTTTCAGCAAATTTGCAAGGTGTCCATGCTGCCCATGGAGGTTCCACAACCTCTACAACAACCCATGCTTCTCTACAAACCCTTGTCATCCTTTGTGACCCTCTACACTCAACCATCTTAAAATAGGTGTTGTGACCTCTACACAACATTTCATAGGCTCTACCATAGCTCATTGGAAATATCTTTTCAAGATATCAAAAGGGTATTTCACGGAATCTCATTCGGCTTCCTGGTTGAGAGATATCATTGATTGAATATTTGCATGTCTTTCTTCCAAGATGGTTGTGCATCACTAGCACTTCAACAAGATTTTTCTCACTCCATGTGCCACCTCARAACAAGTTCCATATACTGATGAAAATATCTCTTCAGTAACTCAAATGGGTCTTCGATGGAATTGGATTTCATCACTTGTAGCATAAGTTATGAATAAATTTGTAGAAGGAGATTCAAAGCCTCCAAAGTCATGATTTTTTCATTTTATTAATGTAAATGGTTATGGGTCAACCACACAAAACCCTTCCCTTCATTGGGAATTAGAACATTGTACTCATGGGTCTCTTTGTAGCATGGGTGAAATGATGGAGGACCATCATTTTCTAAGAGGGGAGGAATGATCCAAATTTTAGGGGGTATATGGTCTAAATTCAGATGCAAAAGTCATAAATCTATAAAGCTAATAGATTTCCCATGTGGATCAATGAGATACCCACCTCCTCATTAATTAATTGGGCTAACAGGTTTCCCATATCGGTCAAAGAGAGTCTCGCCTCTTCATTATTGTATTGGACTTTATTTTCCTCTACTTATTTAGTTGGGTAGTTAGATCTATTATTATTATAATAATAGAGACTCATTTAATGAGCTCTTTCCATTATTGTATTGGGTTTTATTTTTCACTACTTATTTAGTTGGGTAGTTAGATCTATTATAATAATAGAGACTCATTTAATGAGCTCTTTTTTACTTTGTCCAATGGACCATTTTGTAATGTTATCTAAAGCCCTAGAAAGCCCTCTCATAATATCAAGTTACTCATTTTAGCTTCTCTCATATTTTCTATTGTTCATTGTGAGATTAATTAGCTCTGACTGATTTACTAGTAATTAGTTTTAGAGGTGAGGCTCCTCTTTGAGCCTCACTTCCCGAGTACTTCAATTACATGTTTTTGTCAATGCTTATTTTCATGCAAGATTGGCACGTCTAAGATCCTCATCTCTCGGCATTCAATCCATCCAGATATCAGCCCCCGAGATCCCGATCAACATACCTTGACAGTGCTTCCAAGCACCTTATAATCCTTCTTTTTGGACTAGCCCCTCATCATCCTAGATTCAAACATGGATTTACTCGATGAGAAAAAACTACAAACACAATAGATATATAACTAAATAGAACTCTTGAATAAGATCCTCTTGGTTTCAATAATAATTTATTGGATCCGTCTAATCTTGGAGCAAACCTCCCTCAATCTGAAGGAGCAACAACGAAGTCAACATTGACTATGGTGTTGCTCAGTTGAATCGAGGGAGGTTTGATCCAAGATTAAACGGCTCCAATAAATTATTCTCTATTGAACAGTTCCAACCACGTGAAGGTGGAAGATCCTATGGTCCATCCCCCCCCTCACATCACTATCAATTCTCCAATGCCCAATCTATATTCTACTAGAAAATATGCATTAAAAATATTCAAAATTGATAAAAAGTGATTGTAAAGCTAAGCAAGAAAGCTAAGATAAAATAAGTACAAAGTTGTTTGATTTCCTTTTTCTTTGAACATAAGTACTACAAATTAATAGAATTGGATTTGTTTTATCTCTCTATCCATATTTTACTAACCATCTATATTTCATATTTTACTAACATAAGTACAAGAAAGTATGCAATAACTTATTCAAAGGCAATGCAACAAAAAGTATGCAAGAACTCATTCAAAGGAATATGTCATAAAAAACAGTTTTTATAAATGAGGCTTATCATCCAAAAAATGTTCCAAGAATACGAGCTATATGTACATTGATTTGTCTTATAATAATATTATACATCGTCATTTTTTCTTAGGCCTCTTATGTGCTTTTTCAGTTCTGAATTAAATCATCAACATCCATGTCTTTGTTTTATGGGGGCTCTTCAACAGTTGATTGTGCTTGAGTCCTCTCATGCAGAGCATGCACGGTCTCGTACTCATGGCGTGCAGGTTGTTGTGAGGGGGCATCGCCTACAAAAACAAAAAATATTAAATTTATATAGCCAATTTTTAAATATCATTGAAGTAGTTCAGTAATATTAAAAAAACCTCTACAATGTAATTATTTACTTGGTGCACTAGTCGACACCGTTGGAATGGATGCCCTGTACTCCTCTTCAGGTGGAGGAGCCTTAAGTACAACATTCTCTACCATTGCAGCCACAAAATTTACAAGGACACAATCGTAAATGTATAAGTAAAAAAAAATAGAAGTACAAAATTTATAACTACAAAATTATTAAGTATATGATTAATATACAATCATATTAACATTATGGGCCTTAGTTGTAGGAACATTGTGGGGCTGAACCCCAATAGATTGGGGTTTCTTGGGAGCACCATGTTGTGGTGGCACTGCATTATCAATACACTACTCTCCAATACTAATGGGCTCGTTGATAGTGTTGCTCCCCTGATTAAAAAAAAGTAACACATTAAATTTATGGACGATATCAAATATGAATGTATTTTATAAGTAATGAAAGGTTAATGTGGATTTATTTTTATTTACCTTATCCTGCAAACTGGATCTTGGGGTCTGCCCCATGCTTTTCCGACGTTCGACGAAAACTTGATAGTCGTAGTTGTAACTAATCTAGAGGTCTTCCTCTATGGTTTCAGTTCTGAAGTTGTTGCCCTGCATTGCATAAGAGTGTGTATTTTTAATGTTATTTGTTGCAATTACCTGAAAGTTGGAAGGCGATACAAATAATATCGTTAAGATGTTTGGGTACTTACAATTCGTGACGGTAACTTCATGTAGCCTCCCTAGCCCAGCTTGTGTTGGCCATGTTTGGAAATCCTTGCTTTGGTTTCCTTCAAAGTGTCAGGAAACCTATCATCAAAATTTTCAAGTATGTTATATACCACACTTTTATTTAGATCTAAAGAAAATTAAAGTTATTGAATTCAAAATGTAATTTACCTTGCGGTACCAGTTGGTGTTTTTCCTTCTTTTCTCAATTTGTTTTTAATTTACATCCTCAATAAGCATCTTCCACTCCCTCTTTGTAACCGCAGGAGGACACTCATACCTAGGGTTCTTTTGCAAGTAAACCCTATACACATCTTTTGTAGATTTTAAATATTGGCTAGCTATGGAGGTGGTCACGCTTTTATTGAAGGTGCTTACTCCAAAGAGACCTTCAAGATAATCATAAGTTCTTTTTTCAGGTTGGAATTTTGGGAATTCCACCTCGTGCGTATGGTTGGCCCAAAAATCAACAACCCCTTGCTATCCAAGTGCCTATAAAAATGGTCCTTTCCTACATGCAAAAAGAGATGATCATTAATTTAAAAATAATAATCTAGATGATTTATGTTTGAGATATACAACATGAAACAGTTAAAATATTAAAAACTACGTGGGAGTCTTATTTGCTTTAATGGAAGTCCTTCCTCGTTGACCATAAATGTGCATGGAAGGCTCCTCATGCCGGTAACATTTCTCGCTCTAGGAAATGAAACCATATAATCCACATCATCGAGCTCATCTATGTTACGACCTCCAAAGCCTGGTTGTGTGGTTGTCTAGGGGTGCCTATCTTGGCTCCCATCTAAAGGTGTGGAAGGTGGAGAAATAAATAGCCTAAAAGGTATATGAGGTCCTGCGTCAGGAATATTTGGCATCTGTGCAGTGCCACTAATACCAACACCGGGTTGAACAACCTCCAAACAACTCTATCTAAGAAAGAAAATGTTTTTTTGTTTAGATAATGTAAAAGTTAAAAAACAAACTTTCATAATTGAACTTATGACACAAAAAAAAAACACTTTAAATTATGGTTATTACCATATATGTCCTAAGCTATGTCATAATGAGTTTGATCCTTTGTTTGACCTCAGGAGTTTGATATAACAAGTGAGAAAGTTCCTTGTTTGCTTTAATGATCTTTTTTAATATTATTACCATCGGGTCGGGGGATGAGTACAAATCCTCCTCGCCGAGTGAATCATGAGCATCATGGCTTGTAGACTACATATTTCAAAAAAATAAATGTTGTTTCAATTATACAAACAAATAAAATAATCGATCGCCACAAAAATAAAATTATATAAACAAATAATAAAATTCATGTATAATGTAAGTCAAAATTGTTAACCGTTTACATGTTCTGCGACTAGCCCTTTTCCACGATCATCCTGCCACATTATAATATAATTAGAACCCCAAAAATTTTAAAAAATTGTTAAAGATAAAAACAAATTGATTGTCACACTAATAAAATTATATAAACGAATAATAAAATTCATATTAAATGTAAATCGAAATTGTTAATCGTTTACATGTTAAAGATAAAAATATATATATATAATGCAATAAGTGGAGTTTGCTTAAAGAGGTGTTGAATAAGTACCCGCACATTATTAATCGATGTATCTATTTGATTCAAATGGTAATCCACTAATAACTCTTCCTTGGGAAATATCATTTTTATTGCACACATGACTACCCGATTCCCTTCGCGTCCCTCATATATGAAATTTGGTTGCTTGTTTGTTGTCCCGAGTCATGTGTTGCTTATAAACCCTGTGATATTACCATAATATTTAGGCCTTCCATCAATATATATAGTCGCTCCCTTATTTTTATCGTTGTTTATTAGTTGTATATAATTTGCGGTGAGTGCATATCTCTGCATACTTCACATGTACAGGATCAAACACATCCAATCGCTATAAGCATAACACGT
>ML804539.1:437418-451695 GCA_009831015.1 Picea engelmannii | reverse complement strand
CAGTTATTATCGAGCTTGAACAATAATACTCATTTTAAACTATTTGTAGAGTACTTAATGACAAACACAATAATGCAGGGAAGTAAGCAATAGAACATTCAACATCAGTCACACACATGAGATACATAGAGACAGATATTTATTGAGGAAACCTATAAAGGGTAAAAACCTCTTCTTCTTTATATGATAAGTAATCTTTACATTCTTTACATTATCATACATATGAGCTCCAACTCATTGTGAAGCTACAACCTCTGTTTTGCAATCTGCAACTTGCTGAGAGCACCAACTCTCTTTTTTTCTCTAGCACCAACTAGAAGGAAGCACCAACTCCCTGGTTTCTCTAGCACCAAATCCCTGGTTTCTCTAGCACCAACTCCTTGGTTTCTCTAGAACCAACTAGAAAGAAGCACCAACTCCCCAAGTGTTCCAGCACCAATTGGATGGAAGCACCAACTTCTAGTCATACAGGCACCAACCTGTATAACAGAGAACAACAGTTCTCCCTTGCACCACCCTACCACCCTAGTTTCTCTGGCTGCAACCAAATGGAAGCTACAACTCCCTGTGTTCAAGCACCCACTTGAACCTATGAGGACAATAGTCCTCCCTAGCTCCTCCCTTCCACCCTCAAATAATATCTGTTACTGAACTTATTACAGTGATACAATTTTCAACAATGACTTACCAGTCTCATCACTGTTCTGCAAGATTTCGCTGCTCGGTCTGCCTCACTGTCTTTCTGCACACATCCATTGCACCTTTTTCTCTTCTGCTTTTGGTGCTCTGTGCGCCATTCCCATTCAATGCACCTTTTGTCTTCTATTCATTTCAGCTGCTGCACTCCACCTCCTTCTTCACACATAAATCACTCACAACAGCAACAACCTATATCTCTTCTTTGTTCAACAGTCTTATACCCCCTGTGCATCTTGTGCATGCCCCATATCCAATGGTTATGCATGCTCTGCATGTCGAGTGCTATGCCTGTTCATCAAGGAAACTCTTCAGCTTCTCTGTTTGTTCTGCCCATCTGTCCATCATCATTGGGTGTCATGATCAAATTCCTTCACATCACCAGCAGTTGAGATTCTTCATCTTCTATTACAATCGATCTCAACTACTCTATTGCAGTTATAGGCTCCAATGCTCATCCAGCTGTCAATCGCCTCCATGAACAATCTTTTTTCTACTGGCAGATCCCTTGAGACTCTTCACCTCCCCTGTTAATCATCCCGAAGTGTCTTTGAGTCCTCTGGCAAAAACCATCAGTGGTTTCTGGCAGTCACACTGTGACGTGCAACAATAGCCCTTCGATCTTATTCAATTTTATCTACACCGTTGGATTAACTTCATTAATCTTGCATTCATTTTGGCATTTCGCTCTTCGGCATTTTGGGATTACCGTGGTGAAGGATTTTAGTACTCTTCATTTCCCGATCCCTGAAACTCCGAAAAGGAGCTTGTCTGCACTAGCTCCTTCTGCTATCTTCCGTCGATGTGACCAACGGCTGTGACCATAGGCTGAGCCAAAACGTGTTTCACATTTCGGCATTTCGACAATCCTGTTGTGAGGTTTCTCGACTTTCCAATTCACGGTCCCTGAAACTCCGAAATGGAGCTTAACTTTGCGAACTCTTCTCTACAACTCTTCGACGATGTGACCACCGGCTGTGACCACAGCCTTATTCAAAAACTGCATTTGGCAATTTCACGTTTCGGCACTCCTGTGGTGAATTGTTTCAACACTTCAACTCCCGGTATCCGGAACTCTGAAATGGAGTCAGATCAATAGTTCGGTATTTCAGTGTTTCACTTTTTGGCGAATCGGCATTTCGCGATTTCAAGTTTCGCTATTTCGGGACTCCTGTGATGAAGAGTCTTCACTTTTGACTCCTCTAACTTCTGGTATCCGAAACTCCGGTATGGAGTCTTTATCATTTCGCGACTTTGGGTTTCGTGATTTCAGGACTCGTGTGATGCATTGTCCTGACTCTTGACTTCTCTACCTCCCGGTATCAAAAATCCCAGTATCCAATGCTTTGAGCAATGCGCCTGTTTCGAGTTTTCGGGGTTTCACATTTCAGCACTTCGAGCCTTCTGATGATGAGAGTCTCTAACTTCTCCATCTCCCGGTAACCGAAATCCCGGTAGATTTGCCTGTTTCTCGATTTCGGGGTTTCGCATTTCGCGACTTCAGGACTCCAGTGTTGGAGCTTCTCGACTCTTGACTTCTCCATCTCCCGGTAACCGAAACTCCGAAATGGAGTCTTTGTTGATGTGCATGTTTCGGGTTTTTCGGGGTTTCACATTTCGCGAGTTGAAAGGTTGGAGCATTTCATTCCTTTGAATTTTCAGTCAGCAAAAGCATGATCTTTTGCCACGTCTTCTTCTTGGATCGACGGTCCAGATTTGTCCTCGATGCAATGGTTCAGGCTATATTGCGATTTCGCATTTCGCGACTTCGGGACTCCTGTAGTGGGAGTTCTTGACATCTCCAACTCCCGGTATCTGAAATCCCAATAGTCGAAACTCCAAAATGGAGTTTGACCAAAACTTCGATCTTGCCATTCGATCATCGTTGCGCTACTGGTCTTCCTTGCCTGCTTGTTTGCCATCAAATGAACAAGCACACCTTCACACTGCGTTCGATTATGTGCTAACTCCTCCTGAGCTTACTTTGTTCATATTTTGCCATCGAAGCATACTCTGATCTTGCCATCAATGACAGCAATACTCTGCCTATTAAACATGTCAACAATCCTGTGTACTATCACTCGATGAACTTATCGAGCTTGCTCTGCTGCGTCTTCCCAAAATACTTCTGGTGCCCGCCTGGTACATTCTTCTTGTAGTCAAGCACATTCTTCTTGTAGTCAAGCCATCATTGCTACTGTACTTGCCATCAATGACAAGTATACGTTGCCTGTAAAACAAGCCAACTCTTGCACTGTAAGTTGGACAGTCGAGTTCGAGCCAGCAGGCAACGAAATTCCCCCATCGGACCCGATTAAGGAAGCAACAATCAGCATGTTTAAGACCGTCGAAGGATATCTGCTGACCACAGCTTGAGCATCACACTTGTTATTATAGAGAGCTATGTTTAGTATAATAGAATAATGGGTCATAGTGTTGATTCCCTGAGCATTTTAGTAGGAAATCTCTGGACATAAATGTTTTCCTGCTTGGATATATGGAATTTAAGTTATTGCATTTTTTCCCAGAATGCCACCTGGAATTCATGTTGTTGCTCTATTTTTCGTAATGCAATCTTTTCATCTCTGTTTTTCATGCTTTATCAGGTTTTATATCTATGTATTTGGGATTGTGGCATTGCTTATGTGATCGGCAGATCCTAGTTAACCCTAATCGATCATCAAATTTCTGTTTTTAGGTTTAATTTTTCTTTTTGTTTGGCTTGTGGATTCTGGCCATATATATATATATTAAATTTGAGATTTAAGGCGTGAAGAAAATTTTCAAATAGTCACCATTCAAACGAAATTTAAATCAGTTCAAACATTTGATGTGACTCTGTACTGCACCAAGGAAAAGTTGAAAAACCAATACATTTCTTGCACAGATATATAACCGTATTGCACAAAAAATTGAACGAACAATGTTTTCGTCTCTTCTTGTTAAAGATTACCTATCCCTGGGTTTACAACTCCTCACCAATCGTTGTGGTTTTATACAGATTGAATGCACTGTTAAAAAACTAAAAAAAACATCTGAATTAAAAGAACGCTCTATTTATTCCATATCTGAAATTTTTGTTAAAGAATCAATTAGTAAAATCAATTTTGAAAATTTACAATATTCCATTAAAAGGAATTTGGAAAATCTTTGGAATTTGGTTTATTCCATTTAAAAGGAATAACCTGGAAAATATTTATACAGGTTTTATATCTATGTATTTGGAAAATTTACAATATTCCATTAAAAGGAATTAAAGGAATGCAGTGTTATTTTAAAAGAACGCTCTATTTATTCCATATCTGAATTTTTCTAAAGAATTAAATCTTTCGTAATTAGTAAAATCAATTTTGAAAATTTACAATATTCCATTAAAAGGAATTTGGAAAAACATCGATTATATTTTAAAATAACACTTGATTTATTCCATATCAGATTTTTTTTGTTAAAGAATCAATTAGTAAAATCAATTTTGAAAATTTACAATATTGAATTAAAAGAAATTTGGTTTGAAATTTTTTTTACCTTTCTTAACCAAATCACAATTTAATTATTAATCAATTCACAATTTTACATTTTTAAATAGCATATTTGAATGCATAAATTAATTTAATGCTCTCAACATTCTTAAGGCATCGGAATATGTAATCTCAACTAACCAAAAGCCATAACATATATTCCATGTCATAATCCTGTATATTACATTAAATTAAGTTAAATTTAAGAAATGAAAATTAAAAATAATAATTAGTTACTTTTTCTTTTTCTTTTTAAATTAAATTAAATTAAATTTAAAAAATGAAAATTAAAAATAATAATTAGTTATTTTTTCTTTTTCTTTTTAAAATGGAAAAACCTATTATAATTTATTGGGTTTTTATTTAAGAACTTTAAAACTAATATATAATATTATATATAATATAATAATAATAAAACAATATTTTTATAAATATTTAATAATTTATTTTTTATAAAAAAAAATTAATGATTTATTGATTTGTCATTGTTTTTATATTAAATAAAAGATTATAAGAAAATAAATTTGTTCTATTTGAATGCAAAAATAGATTCAACATGTTCTATTATAAATAAATAATCATTCAAATATGCAAATCTAACAATTTCTGAGGGGGGATTTAGGACAAAGCTCCCCTACAAATATCCCATAATCATTCCTTACAAGGTTTTAGACTATCAAAAAAATAAATGTCTATTTTTCATTAAATTTTAGTTTTATATAATTACATTTGAAAATATATTCCCTATTTTTAGAAGTGGGGATAAAAACAATCTCACTAATTATAAGACCATTGTGATTAGCCTCATTTTATCCAAGTTGTATGGAATGATTTTGGAAAATAAGATTAGCATATGGCTAGAAAGCGATGGAAAAATAGATAAAGGCTAGGCCAGGTTTAGAAGCTATCATTCAAGTATGGACCACCTTGTTACTCTTAGGATCATTGTGGAGGAGTGTCACAATAATAAAACCGATCTCATTTTTTGTTTCGTTGACTTTAGAAAAGATTTTGACATGGTGCAACAAACCTTTGGAGTAAGTTGGAAGAGATAAAAGTTCCTTTCGAGTTGAAAGATGCTACGACAAGGTTGTATGAGAAGGTTATTGTCATGTTTACGAACATTGAGGGCTAGTGAGAAGAAATTAATTGTAATATATAAGAGTTAAGCAAGGTTATGCCTTGTCCCTAACCCTTTTTGGCATATACATTGACAATTTAGAAGATTGTTTGGAAGAAGTGGGTCGTGTCAATCAAATTTTAGTTGGTTCAATCATCATTCTTCGTCTTTTTATTGATTATATTGTGCTTATGGTGAGAAGTCCCTATGGTCTTGGCAAGCAACTAAGAATCCTCAAGGATTTCTACTACAATATGGATAATGACTATTAGTACTCACAAAATGAAAGTTATGATAATTAAATCCATGAAAACAACAACATCAAAGATAAGACAAACAATGAAGTAGAAGAGAATGCATATAAGCAATAAACAATGAATATTTGATGACAAACACATGTAGATAGAGGATAATGATAGTGTTAGATAGTTTTATTGAAAATATATCCTCATTGCCTATTTAGGATGTAAACAAAATTCATAAGAAGGGATACCAAGGCCAAAATTCAAGTAGGTGAAAGGGTTAAGAGTCATTGGAAACTCTATAAAAGAAACCTTACCACTCTTGAAAAGGGCTCAATGCTTGGCCTTGCAATCTTACTTCATTGTAATTGAGAAGATTATTAGCCATATTTTTTAGAACAATTTTGATCTATGCCTAAGCTTGGATTAGTCTTTGTACTATTCATATCTTCTAGGATCATGGTAATGGTAACACTAGTTGTGTTCTCATATTCACTAATTTATTTATTTATAGTTCTTAATTTATAGATAGAAACATTAAAATATACTTTTACTTTTACTTAAATTAGAGTAGTTATAAATATTTTGAAATCAAATTCATAAACCAAAACCATTTCCAATATAAAAAAAATAATTGAACCTTTAAACATTCATTGACATTAAGATACTTCAAATCATTCAAATCATTGCATCTAGGCATAAAAAAAACTTCACATTCACCCATCAATGTGTTAATATTATGGTAGTTGTGGGAGGTATTTACCTCCACGTGTGAACCTGACGAGAATAGAAAGACTCCGGGAAGCAAGAGAAACACTAATAAGCTAACATGTCGGTGGTCACTAAGGGTTTATTTCATCTATAGCAATACTTTCCCTGATTCTTTCTGGGATTCTGCCATTTATGGATCTACCTTAAGTTTTTCTTGATTTAGATTCATTCTTTCAAGCTTATCAATCATTCTAGGGAAATCCAACACTTCATGGTCCATAGCTTTACAACAAACACAACTAGGTCTTTTCCCAGGGCATTCCTTAGCAATATGTCTTGGTCCTCTGCAACTATAACAGAGGGTTAATCCTCTCTTTCCTTTAAATGATCCATAGCTTCTCATGTACTGCGTGCTAGGATCATAGGAGCTAACCTGCAACAAATTGTTTCAAGGATCTAGCATCCATTTGTTAGTCCAAACATTCTTTCTATGCATAGGTATAACATATCTTTCACTATTCTTATCAGATCTACTCATATCAAATCTTCTTTCATTTATTAGTGTCCTAGTTTTCAAGCTCGGACAGAACCTATCAAACATACCTAGATCCATACTCTAGAAACAAAAATTTCCACTTCTCTTACTTTTACATAGCACAAAGCTTTCAGATCTAGAATTTTTCTACTATTCTTACCTTTATCAGAGCACATAGCTTACAGATATTACCTATTTTTTTCATATTAGACTTCTTTTCTTCATATCTGACCTCTTTTCTTCAGATATGACCTCTTTTCTTGGCACAAATCTTCACAGGTCAAGTAGAATGTTGCGCACTAGGGAAACAGATCTACGCACAGAGATTTCACAGTTTCAGGATGAATCTTTGCACAAAGCTTCTTCTTTCTCAGTTCCCAGCAAGCACAGTTTCAGGTCCCGACAACAGAACCATTTGTTGGCACATGGGCTGACCCAAGGTTCAATGCTACAACAACGCACCAAAATAACCCTAACTACCGGCCCTTTAGGCAACACCTGCAAAGCAGATGAAGTCTCACCCAAGGTAGAGGCAGGGGTGGTTGCAAGACTCAGATGTATGCAACCCTAGCTCGGACACAGATCTATGATTGTACTACTTGATAAATCACTTAGCATTGTCATTTCATCTATATGTAACTAATATCTACCCCACAGATCAACTAGAACATCGCAACAATTACTCAAATCCGATATATCTAAGCACTTAGCATAAAGAAATAGATCAGATCTAACAGATTCAAGCACTGAGCGCATTCATGTAGGTTAGATCTAATATTCTATACATGATTAGCACAAAGCATAAGAAGATTTATCTATCTCTATCCAAGCACTTAGCAAAAAAGACATAAACACATCAAGACAAGGCACAAAGAAGAACGACATAGTGTTTACGTGGTTCACCCCCACCCTGGGGCTACGTCCACCAACTCTTCTTCTTTATTGTCATGAGTCAATAGGTTACAAGCACAAAGCCTCAAAAACCTTACTCTGCATAGGATAGAAGATTTGCGTAGCTCGCCAGATCCTTCTTCTTTGCGTTACAGCACAAAGCCTTCCACCGTCTGTTACAACCACTTGCACATAGCTCTACAAGTCTCCTACAGTTAGGCACAAAGCACTTACAAACCCTATTTTCACTTAGCATACATCCTTTCATCACATATATTCACTCCTTACCTTGCCTAGACATCTATTTATACATTACAAAATAGGCCTAAGCATGGGTAAACCCATGGGCCGACATCCCATTCTCGTTACATATTCTCAAAAACCCAAAAAGGACCCAAAAGGGGTCGAGATCCCATGATCTCTGCTTCGTCTTGCGCTCCTCCTTCGACAGGTTCTCAAAGTCCAAAATAGGTCAACATGACGAAGGATTTCCCAAAACTTGGTCAAGGGCCAACACTATCTAATGTGCTAACCCCTTTATATTATCACTATATGCTTGCTCTGCTTGTTTGTTGAGAACTTGTTGCAGGTATAAAGCTTTGAGTCGGAGTGCTCAATGGTGGACATCATCAAATGTTGGAATGAGGTAGGATTCTTTCTTATCTTTCTTTCATATTGGTTTACATAGCATATGTTGGAATTGAGTAGATTTCTACAGCCATACCTGTCTGTTGTGGTTTACAACCATAAAGAGTTTTTCCCTCGTAACACTCTCATGTGTTTATTTTTTTTATTTAACAATTCTTGGCAGTGAAAGTGACTTCACATCCTCTGTCACATATCTAACTGACACTAAGAAGATTATGCTTTAAACCATCAACAAATAATACATCTTGAGCTTTGCCTCTTCCATTACTTAAGCTTACTAGACCTTTACCTCTGATCTTTCCTGGAGCATCATTTCCAAAAGTCACATTTCCTGATTTACTTTCTTTGAGTGATAGGAACTTAATTTTGTCACCTGTCATATGACTGGAGCATCCAATGTCAATATACCAGGTGTTCTTTTGTCTTTGAGCTGAAAACACTAATCCACACTTGTTATCTTCTTTCTTCTTCCAAAAGTTGATGTTTTCATCTCTGTGATTTGAATATGGCTTATAGTTCTTTAGACGATAGTCTGCAACTTTATGTCCATAATTATAGAATATGTAGCATTCTGGTTCATTGAATAAAGGATCATAATGATTTTTATGCTTAATCTGTGTATTTCTCCCAGCCATCACATGATTTGCAGTCTGTGGTTGTTGGTTACTTGGTTATCTCATTCTTTGTTGTGGTAGATATTTATTCCTTGGGTGTCTTGATTGCTCATGTCTAAATCTTAAGGAACAATTTACAGCTTTGTGTCCAAATTTAGAACAGTAAAAACAATGTCCATAGAAAAAATCTTTGTACCCGAAAAATGGTTGTCTTCTAGGTCGATTTCTTCTATGTTGGTGATTTCCTTTAGAAGAGAGTGTATTATTTATTTGTTCTATAGATTTAGTTCTGGTACCTTTTTCTTCACTCCTCCTTGGTGGCTGATTATCTTCCTTTGTTTCTGCAGGTTTGTTGTTGTCAATGGTTGTAGATTTGACAAACTTGATGGATTATTTATTGCTTGGCTGACCACTACTTGATCCCTCTTCATAACCCAAGCCATTTTTCAACTTTGGATTCCTTTATTGATTCAAAATGGTGGATGATCCTTCTGAGGCTTTAATACTTGTCATATTCGCCTGAAATTTCTCCAGATCTTTTCTGACAGACACTACTTCAGCTTCCAATTTTTCACCTTTTTTTTTTGGCTTCCCTCACTTGTTGTTTGAGGATGTCTTCAATATTATTAGCTTCTTCTAACTTAACCTTCAACACAAAAATTTCTTCAGATGGTTTGTTGCATGTCTTCTCATACCTAAGCAGTAACTGTTTTTCTACTGTACTTGCCATCAATGACAAGTATACGTTGCCTGTAAAACAAGCCAACACTGATGCCAACTCTTGCACTGTAAGTTGGACAGTCGAGTTCAAGCCAGCAGGCAACGAAATTCCCCCATCGGACCCGATTAAGGAAGCAGCAATCAGCATGTTTAAGACCGTCGAAGGATATCTGCTGACCACAGCTTGAGCATCACACTCGTTATTATAGAGAGCTATGTTTAGTATAATAGAATAATGGGTCACAGTGTTGATTCCCTGAGCATTTTACTAGGAAATCTCTGGACATAAATGTTTTCCTGCTTGGAGATATGGAATTTAAGTTATTGCATTTTTTCCCAGAATGCCACCTGGAATTCATGTTGTTGCTCTATTTTTCGTAATGCAATCTTTTCATCTCTGTTTTTCATGCTTTATCAGGTTTTATATCTATGTATTTGGGATTGTGGCATTGCTTATGTGATCGGCAGATCCTGGTTAACCCTAATCGATCATCAAATTTCTTTTTTTAGGTTTAATTTTTCTTTTTGTTTGGTTTGTGGATTCTGGCCATATACATATATTAAATTTGAGATTTAAGGCGTGAAGAAAATTTTCAAATAGTCACCATTCAAACGAAATTTAAATCAGTTCAAACATTTGATGTGACTCTGTACTGCACCAAGGAAAAGTTGAAAAACCAATACGTTTCTTGCACAGATATATAACCGTATTGCACAAAAAATTGAACGAACAATGTTTTCGTCTCTTCTTGTTAAAGATTACCTATCCCTGGGTTTACAACTCCTCACCAATCGTTGTGATTTTATACAGATTGAATGCACTGTTAAAAAACTAAAAAAAACATCTGAATTAAAAGAACGCTCTATTTATTCCATATCTGAATTTTTTGTTTAAGAATCAGTTAGTAAAATCAATTTTGAAAATTTACAATATTCCATTAAAAGGAATTTGGAAAAACATCGATTATATTTTAATTTAAAATAACACTTCATTTATTCTATATCTGATTTTTTTTGTTACAGAATTAATTCGTAAAATCAATTTTGAAAATTTACAATATTGAATTAAAAGAAATTTGGTTTGAATTGTTTTTTACTTTTCTTAACCAAATCACAATTTAATTGTTAGTCAATTCACAATTTTACATTTTTAAATAGCATATTTGAATGCATAAATTAATTTAATGCTCTCAAAATTCTTAAGGCATCGGAATATGTAATCTCAACTAACCAAAAGCCATAACATATATAAATTTAAGAAATGAAAATTAAAAATAATAATAAGTAGTTATTTTTTCTTTTTCTTTTTAAAATGGAAAAACCTATTATAATTTATTGGGTTTTTATTTAAGAACTTTAAAACTAATATATAATATTATATATAATATAATAATATTAATAATAATAAAACAATATTTTTATAAATATTTAATAATTTATATTTTACAAAAAAAAATTTAATGATTTATTGATTTGTCATTATTTTTATATTAAATAAAAGATTATAAGAAAAATAAATTTGTTCTATTTGAATGCAAAAATGGATTCAACATGTTCTATTATACATAAATAATCATTCAAATATGCAAATCTAACAATTTCTGAGGGGGATTTATGACAAAGCTCCCCTACAAATATCACATAGTCATTCCTTACAAAGTTTTAGACTATCAAAAAAATAAATGTCTATTTTTCATTAAATTTTAGTTTTATATAATGACATTTGAAAATATATTCCCTATTTTTAGAAGTGGGGATAAAAACAATCTCACTAATTATAAGACCATTGTGATTAGCCTCATTTTATCCAAGTTGTATGGAATGATTTTGGAAAATAAGATTAGCATATGGCTAGAAAGCGATGGAAAAATAGATAAAGGCTAGGCCAGGTTTAGAAGCTATCATTCAAGTATGGACCACCTTGTTACTCTTAGGATCATTGTGGAGGAGTGTCACAATAATAAAACCGATCTCATTTTTTGTTTCGTTGACTTTAGAAAAGATTTTGACATGGTGCAACAAACCTTTGGAGTAAGTTGGAAGAGATAAAAGTTCCTTTCGAGTTGAAAGATGCTACGACAAGGTTGTATGAGAAGGTTATTGTCATGTTTACGAACATTGAGGGCTAGTGAGAAGAAATTAATTGTAATATATAAGAGTTAAGCAAGGTTATGCCTTGTCCCTAACCCTTTTTGGCATATACATTGACAATTTAGAAGATTGTTTGGAAGAAGTGGGTCGTGTCAATCAAATTTTAGTTGGTTCAATCATCATTCTTCGTCTTTTTATTGATTATATTGTGCTTATGGTGAGAAGTCCCTATGGTCTTGGCAAGCAACTAAGAATCCTCAAGGATTTCTACTACAATATGGATAATGACTATTAGTACTCACAAAATGAAAGTTATGATAATTAAATCCATGAAAACAACAACATCAAAGATAAGACAAACAATGAAGTAGAAGAGAATGCATATAAGCAATAAACAATGAATATTTGATGACAAACACATGTAGATAGAGGATAATGATAGTGTTAGATAGTTTTATTGAAAATATATCCTCATTGCCTATTTAGGATGTAAACAAAATTCATAAGAAGGGATACCAAGGCCAAAATTCAAGTAGGTGAAAGGGTTAAGAGTCATTGGAAACTCTATAAAAGAAACCTTACCACTCTTGAAAAGGGCTCAATGCTTGGCCTTGCAATCTTACTTCATTGTAATTGAGAAGATTATTAGCCATACTTTTTAGAACAATTTTGATCTATGCCTAAGCTTGGATTAGTCTTTGTACTATTCATATCTTCTAGAATCATGGTAATGCTAACACTAGTTGTGTTCTCATATTCACTAATTTATTTATTTATAGTTCTTAATTTATAGATAGAAACATTAAAATGTACTTTTACTTTTACTTAAATTAGAGTAGTTATAAATATTTTGAAATCAAATTCATAAAATAGTAACATCAAACCAAAAAATTTTCCAATATAAAAAAAATAATTGAACCTTTAAACATTCATCGACATCAAGATACTTCAAATCATTCAAATCATTGCATCTAGGCATAAAAAAACTTCACATTCACCCATAAACTGTTAATTTTATGGTAGTTGTGGGAGGTATTTACCTCCACGTGTGAACTTGACGAGAATAGAAAGACTCCGGGAAGCAAGAGAAACACTAATGAGTTGGCTAATAACCCTAGAAGTCTTGTCGGCTCAAGAAGATAACTTATATTAGGTTATTAGCCTCCAAAAGAAGAAAACGGCCAGGAATAATAATAATATTATGAACAGACACATATCCAGAAGGAGAAGTCGACCCTAGCAAAACTGGCAGAACCACTATAAATACAGGGCGCTAGTTCTCATTTGAAAGCATCTCAGAATTGCAGTTCCCAGTTTGGTGCACACTACAGTTCCCAGTCTGGTGCGCACATGTAGAGGAGAGCTGCAGGCGTAGCTGCAACAGCAGCTAGTTTTCAGTATTGGCTTGACTATCTCTTGGCTAGGGTTTGGACTATCTGATCAAGTCTTTGTGATGCACTATCCTTGGGGAAAGGTGTGCTACCCTTTGTTTGTCTATCTAGCCTAGGGTTTGCTTCCGGGGTAATTCTCAGTCAAGGTTAAGGTGCTCGAAGGGAGGCTTCGGCCTATGGTTGGGTGACGAGGGTATCATCAATGGTAAAATGAGCACACCATCTTCTATATTCTAACAGGTTATGGGCCCACACCTCCTTCGGATAGTCTAAACACTGGAAGGAAACATAACCGCTAAGATATGGAGCTCGCTGAGGAACTGTCGCTACTAGCAGAAGCAACTTCCAAGGCACTGCAGCTAGGGTTACTAGCAGATGCAGTTGCAGAAACCCTAAACCTCTTGTTGAGGCACCTTAAGTGAAGGGATTGACCTAATATTTGGACAGATCATTGCTCCCTAGCCTAGCGCATCTCCTGGCACTCTCAGAAGGCCAAGACATGAATTTTGGATTTTTGGTCAAATCTAGGGTTTGACCAATTCAAGTAGCCATGACGAACTCTATGAAAGCTGAGAACAAGTTAGATGGAGCCTCTAACTTCAGAGCATGGAAGACAAGGATTGAGCTCATCCTTGATAAGAATAAAGTGTTGGATATTGTGAAAGGAAAGATCGTGAAGCCAGAGTTTGAAGAAGGAGAAGAGAAGGAACCGCAGAACATTGCAGCTATGGAGAAGTTCAAATATGTTGACATCAATTCCATGAGTATCATAGTGGATTCCATAAAATACCATTTGATATCCTACATCTCCCATCTTGACACTTCGAAGAAGATGTACAATGCCCTAACAAATCTCTTCTCAGTCAGAAACATTGGACAAATTATGAGTCTAAAGAATGAGCTTTGTGACATGAAGATGAATGATGACGACAACATAACATCATACTTTGTAAGGATCTCCCAGTTAAGAGATCAACTACAATATATTGAAGAGATCATCTCAGAGAAGGAATTGGTGAACATAGTACTCAATGGTATTCCCAAGACATGGGATGCATTTTCCGCAAGCATGAACACAAGGAAGGAGTACCCGACATTTG